>APFE030087187.1:0-13582 GCA_000404065.3 Pinus taeda
AGAATTTTATTTATAAACATCAAGAACTTCTCAAGCGTTAAGGACAACACTTTTTGAAGGAGATTGTCATGTTAGGCCCCTATACTACTAGAGTAACCCCTTATTGTTATTATTACAACCTCCTTATATATTGATGTACCCATGTAGTGCCCATATTGTTACTATTGTGCCCCATAGAAGCCCACTATTGTTATTATTGTGCCCTTACATTATTATTGTTATGTAGCTCTGATTATGTTATGACCCCTTAGACTCCTATATATAGAGAAGAGGTCTTTTCATTTGTATCATCCAAGAATTGTTCATTTATGTAATGTAAAGAAGGTTTCCCCCTCGAAGAGGTTGAATTCTAAGGCATTGATCTATCTTTTCTATCTTTTCTTGAGCTGGTTTCATAACACTTTGACTATTCAACTTCCTCACCATAACCCTTAGCGGGTTAGGTGTCCAACATTTCACCCCTTAATCCAAAGGAGTATATACAATTCCAAGAATAGAGTTGTAATACAAAATGTGCAAAAATTCATGGCAACACTAGGTTGAATGTGCTCTTTGAAATGTTGGCATAAGGTCGTGGTTTAAGGATGACCACCAACACTGGAACACTTAGTGAATTTTCCGAAACTCTTCCAAATATAGAAAGAAGTTGAAATCTTATGCTAGAGGAAGTGTTCCTAATGCTTTGGAGAGGGAGACCTTCAACCTTGAAAAGGGAGGTATACAACCTGCGGTGGTTTAAGGATGACCAACAACTCTAGAATGCTTAATGCAATTCATGGAACTCTTTGAGAACTGACAAGAATTTGAAGTCTTCTGCTAGAGGAAGTGTCCCCAATTTTTTAAAGAGGGAGAAGCTTAACCTGAAAAGAGAGGTCTCAACCCTGCATAGATGGTTAAGGCTGACCACCAACCAAAGGCATGTCGAGAGGCATCTTTGTCTCTGGATACAACTCTGAATCTGGTATGGCATTTTGTGGCTCAGTTTTGCTTGAACTTCTGTTTCTCTGGTTACAACTCTGAATTAGGCAATAGGTTCAGGTTGTGGCTCAAGTTCACTTGATATGGCTTTGAATATTGTAGATGACCATAACTCTTCAACTATGAATTAGGCAACAGGTTCAAGTTGTGGCTCAGGCTTGCTTGAACTTTTGTGTCTCTGGATACAGATTTGAATTAGACAACAAGTTCAGGTTGTGGCTCAGGCTCGCTTGATGTGGCTTTTAATCTTGTACATGACTATCACTTCCCCCTTGTCAGATACAAGGTGAGATGATGGAGAAAATTCAACTGTAAGACTTTTAAATAATTTAGAATGAATTCTCAGATATGACTGAAATATCTTCTTGGTTTTTGAAGCCCATTGCTAAGAAGTGATTCATCCAAGGTGAATATGTGTTCTTGTAGGAAGCTTGTTTTTGAAGCATCGTTTTGAAAAATGAGTGGTCTTATGATAGTTCTCACATGGATGAAGATCAAAAAAATGATCTTTCATATGGCCAACTCGGTCATAATGTTGGCATTTAACAATATGTTGTGGCTGTTGTGGAAGAGGACCAGAATTTGGAACAACTGAAGATGAATTGTCATAAAGAAATCCAACACTCTGAAACTAGATGGGATTTGAGTGATCTGGAATATGAAAGGACACATCCTTGTCATATCCAAGACCAGTTTTGTGCTCGTTTGGACAAGATCTTCCCAAGGTATGATAATGGGCTTAGGAAGCATATGATGAATTTCTGCTTCTACATGCAACTCTGCTCTTGAGATGGGTACTGCATCTGAATCAATCTTAACCTCACTGATATGATAACTTTATGGCAGCTGATGGGAGTATGTCTCAATTGTTCAAACAAAAGCAGGTTCAAAATGATGACTCAATTGTTGTAATTCTGCTCGCTGAAGCTGAGATTCAAGCTCCAAAATATCTACCTTCTCCTGTGTATACTGCAGACAGGTTTTAATATCACAGAGAGAGTTTTTACTAAGTTTTATCATCCCATCAACATTGCCATGTATTAAAGTATTCAATAATTCTAATATATTATTTATTCAATCATTTGACAACAATTGAAGCAAAAAAAATGGTGTTCAATTCAACTACAAATGTACAGATAAAATGATAAATAACTCCCATTGCTAAATAATTGCAACTATAAGATGACTTGAAAGCTACCAACAAAAATATGAAAAATAAGTTCCCAGAATATTGCACTGCCTTCACCTTCAATTGGACTCTTGACCATGTCTAATGTTATATATGAAGAAAAAAAAATTCAATCATCCCCAAAACAATAAGCTTTGAATGATCTTTACCAACACTTTCAGAAATGGCATAGAGACATAGGCACAAAGATAGGTACTCATTTTCCAAACGGAGAGTTTTTATATGGGTGAAAAATAGTTTCACCTTTTACCATAATAATATAATATTGGTTTGTTCATAATTGAAAATTATAGCAAAGTTATCAAGCATGTCTTTCTTTTTACATTAGACACCACCACATTATATCTAAAGTCTTTAAGATGGAGGTAAGTTCAATCTACCAAAACGTTTATGGCATCAAAAGCATTTTGATTTGATTGTTGCAAGTTGTATAATCCAGAAGGCGATTCCTCATGTGGTAACAATCCATCTAAGGAAAATTAACAAATTGAGTTCAACAACATAACAGAATATTCACCTCGAATAACACCTCACATTGTGTAGATTCAAATATTACAAGATATTTGAGCCTTCAATTTCACCTCTGTTACCTGATATATAATCTAACAATGCAATCTTCAAGATGATAGTCACTCCTTGAGAGTTTCCCACAGTAGAATCCTCAAAAACATCACCCACAAAATTACCATGACTTTCCCATGGCTCCAGCAAAGGAAATGATAGTTAATAATGTAACTCAGCCTCTCTACTTGTGATCTGGGTACCCCTTTTACAACCAATTGGCTTTTTGAACAAGGGGATAACTCAACAGTCACACTTAACAATCATGTTTAGCCTCCTTGGATGGAAGTTTCAGCCCACAAATAGAAAACTCAAGCCCAATAAACAATGTTCACTTTGATAGTCCACTCAACCAACAGATTAGCACACAACCTCTTCACAACAGATGGCAACTCGGCCTGCTATTTCAAGACAGAACTCAACCCTCTTCCCAACGCTTCCCTTGGCCACACACAATTCCAACAGAACAAGGAACTTGACACTCAAACATAGATATTATTGGATAGTGATATGGCCAACAAAAATGGGTAACACAGTTACTTCCTTAGCAATGATACTCAACCTCTTTATAGTAGAACTATTCCCTTTGTGTTATGGTTCCTTTCTACAAATATATTCTTCTCCTTGAAGGTAGTGTTAGTTATGAGAGAGAAAAATTCCTTCATCCAACTATTCCTTTTATTATTTCAGTAATAGTACAATTTCTGGAGTCTATCATTTCATTGGTCATTGTGTTATCCAAAGGCTGACCCATTGGCACTCCTTCCAGAAACAAGATCCCACTTTTGACACCAAAATGATGCGCGCAGAGAAACGGGAAAGGTAGTTACAAAGAGCATTAAGGTAAAAAATTTCTTGAGCCAGAATAATAAATCAGTTAGGTTGAATGGGTGGCAAAGAAATGGTGGCAACTGAAACTGGCACATATATCGGTGAGGGCAAGAAGTATTTGTTTCTAGAAGCATGTATTTAGCTGAGTTGGCCACAACGCATTACACAAATTTTATCATTTGACCACAACACATTAATGTAGATTCTGATATGTCAGAGTCTATCACATAAAGAGAGAAGTTCTAGCCAAAAAGCTAAAAGGAAATTCTATTGTAGATGGGTAGTCAACAGACTTTTAAGCAACACTAAACTCATGGGATAATCAAACCATATGGATTTTGAGGAGATGAGTTTAATGCACATACCAGCTCCAATACAACATTCACAAAACCGACCACTAGAGAAAACCACACTTCAATGATGATTCAACGTTGGAGGAAGGTAATGCCTCATGGTTTCAAGATTGTGGGTGTTCCAGAAAGGCATAGAGAAATTTGAATGGTGTGCAGAATTTTAAGAGGAAGTAATCAGATTATGATTTAGTGTAATGCCAAAAGTCTGCAACGTTGACAGAAAACCACACAAATGATTCATAGCAGGAGGCCATAGAATTCTTGAATGATAGGTTAGAAAGAAATTTAGAGAAAGGCCACAAGTGGATCAAACTGGAGTAGGGCAAGAATTCATCCGCTCTGATACCATGTTAAACACAACCATCGCGAAGACAAAAATATAAAGGATAAGCATTGAATGCCATATATTATTCACATAGTATACATTTATAATACATTGGAGTGACTCTTGGATTCATCTTCCAAGGTCTCTTGGACTGCCTTTCACTGTTCAACTTCCTCACCATAACCCTTAGCGGATTAGGTGTCCAACACTTTTCTTTTCTCGATCCAATGCTAAAGTTCTCCAAGAAAACTCTAAGTGTCCAAAAGCGTGAGAGAGAGAGAGAGAGAGCTCCACCATAGAACTATAAAAAACTACCAATTGATAATCATAATACTTTTTATTAATGAGGCCTATATTTTCTTCATTTTCCATTATTTTCCTTCATTTTCCTCCTCACATGGAACTTGTGACCTTTCACCTTCCTTTTCTCATAATTTCCATTATCTTCATAAATATTTGCCAATAAATGCCTTTTTTCCTTTCCCATGCCTTTTTCTTTTCCTTTGCCAATTTCCTTAGCCATAATAAACCAAATGAACACCCACACTAGGATGTTTTTCCCAACATTCATCTTGGAATACTTGTCCCATGACCTTGGTCTTATTTTTTTTAAATGAATTTTTTACCAGGGATGTTACAGAACCCTTCCCCTTGGGGGAACATTGTCCTTAGTGTTCAATGACACCTATAACCAGCAAAATCACTAAAAACCAAAACATGCTTCCCATGGAGCTTTATAACCCAACTCGTTGTACTAATTACAATGAACAATTTGCTGAAAACATGACAATCATACCGTTTACTGGAGCTTTATAACACAACTCATTACAGTATTTACAATAACCACCACATACACTTCTGCACATTTTCTTCAACTAGCAAATAATCATATTGTTTATGAAGCTTTTAAAATCTAGCTCAGTGTAGTGTTCACAATAATATACATTTTCTCTAACCAACAAATAAAAGGATATGATACTTGCATCTGCAACAAGGGAATCCAAAGACTCACACCTCCACTCTCAAAAGTAGTACCAAGATTCACCTCCTTCCTAGGATTCACCGCATATCAACATGTGCATAACACCATATGTACACAACATCATACATGCAATATGTACAACATATATACAACAGTAGTACCACACATCCAGAGACCACATTATTTCTACCAGACAACCTTTCCTCTAGTGTCTTTCTGCCATCCATACTTGTCCCAGCATGCCACAGATTACATTTCTTTCATTTCGCTAATGTACCCCTCAACATTACCTATCCATAACATAAACATAGGCATAATACATGCACATAATATCAATTCATATTGACATGATATTGACCTTGTAGATCTATCAAGGTTACTCTTCTCACTTGATTCCTCATAAGCCAGGAACCTCTTCATGAAATTCACCTCCATAAGCAATCATTCCTCCACGAGAATAATCCCTGACAACCCTGTCAGAAAACATCACACATACATACATATATACATACATGTGAGCACTAGCACAAAACAACCCTAACGAACCTGTCAGTCGACGACATACATACATACATACATACATACATACATACATACATATATAAACTTAAACATAATCATAGTCACAACACACTTACCAGATATGATAAGGTTTAAGGTTAAGAGAACTCCCTTTATCCGTGTACAACATGCACAACATTGAGAACAACAATTCCCAACTTAGCTAAGGAATCCGTTATCTCAGATCCATTTACTTTTCCTTTCATGTTACCTATCTCATGATTGTCCTGCCACCATCCATTTACACCAATGAACTCAACCAATCCAATTCACTATCATACTCTTGACTTCAATTGCCCTTACTCATGCACCAAGCTTCATCTGAGTCTTGATGTTGTGCAGACAATCCCTTCTGCGGACAGAAGCGATCTCTCCAATCCTATAAGAGGATCTAGCAACAAACTAGACAAACATGTGCAAACTTTCTTAGTTTATATCAGAAAATACAAAGTAGGATAGATGACCTACCACACTCTAATGTTAAATGCTCGTTGATGTCGTCCTCGCTCTTCTTGCTTCCAAGTTAAATCCTCTTTATGTTGTTGTGAATGAGTACCTGCAAGGAAGATCAAACAAAAATGATAAAGGCATACATAGCACAATTCATTCTAACATAAACTATATGATAGATCAAGGAATATCATACTAAATGAGTAATGATCTACACACTTACGGAAAGTAAACACATGATGTATTTATTAATAGAAAATGAGCGAAGCATACAACCAATCAAACCTTGATGTTGGAAGCCTCCTTTGGATAAGTTTCCAAGTCCTAGGCAAGACCTTCAAGCACTCCTTCTCCTTATCAAAATGGGCAGCATTTAGGCATAGTTTCAATATAGGAATGCAACCAAGAAATGACCAACCAGTTGTGGATAGTAAGGACCTCATTTACAGGGAAGGAGAGGGAGTTAAGGATCCATAAAAGGATGTAGAGGTTCCACAATTCAAGGGGAAGATCCATGAGAGTAGGATCAAGGACCAAGAATGGGAAATCTCACTTTAATCCTTATTCACCTGTAACCAACTCGTCGTTCTCGAGGCTTCTAGTAAGCCTAATATTCCTCCACTTTAGGAAAAACTGCCCGAAGAGGTTCAACATGGGTTTTCCTATAAAAATTCGTGCTACCAGCGCTAGGTCAGAAGAGTGCAACAAGTTACCAGCATGGGTCGCCAGTGGTGTAAAATGATTTGATCCTGAAAACTAGGTTTTTGACAAGTTTTCTCATGAACTCTTTCAGGGAAAATTTTCTTTTATTCTTTAGGTAGGCTTCTATATATGTTTCATGGTGAATGCATTGACAAATTTCATTATTTTGACGCTTCAGGATATGGGATGGGAAGTGTGACAAAATATTTTGTAACACTTGCATCACCTGTCGGGTTTCATTCATCTCTACCCAAGCTCCATTAATGTTCCTCCTTCCCAACCAATTCCCAAGACCATCAAAACATAAAACGAAAGACCAAAAACAAATTAGAAGAAAACCATGAAAACCAACAGCAATATGACACCACAAACAAAGTGGCAAGGCCTTGCACCAAACATAAACAAAGCCACATGTTATCTCCATCTTGCCCAAAAGTTCCTTCTAAGGATGGAGGTGATATGTAAGATCTATAAGGTGGTGAAAGAAACATGTTCCCCAATGCTTATATATCAGGATACCTTATATCGGGTCCAGAGGAAAGGAGGCTTTCCAATGAAATTAAAAGATTTTAAAGTACTTGGGCTAATGTTTTAAATGTCCAATTCATGCTTATAAATCACGCAACTCAGAGCTCGGGTCACCCTCCATCCGAATCTGGTTATTGATAACATCAACTCTGATCGCATACATGCAAAAGGTTAACCAAGGCAGACCCCCAGTGTTGAAAGGTCAACGCCCATCCAACTATAATGATCCATTCTGGTGCCTAACATAGAGTGTGCATGATCCACAGTGTAGCCCACCGTAACGGGGTGGGGACCACCCGCCAGGTGGTCTTCTCTCATTGGCTCAGGGATGTTGAAGGTATAAGGTAAAAGGTAAATGGTACATGTTATGGATAGCCCATCTGCTTTCCCAGAGCCCATCCTCCATCACACCAGACCAATTCCCAATCATCACGTGTCTTCATCCACCTGAGCCTGTCCTCCGGCACCTGGAAAATTATCCTTGTCCTTCGCATAAATCCCCGAAACCCTAAAATTACTACCTGCCAATGATCTTTTAGTCCCAATAAAACAACATTATGCCTAGACCACAGTGTAGGATTCACCTTTCTGCACACTCCCAAAGGTCAAGGACACATTCCGAAGTCATTTTCAATCATCCCTATCGGCTCCCGTAACCCGACACCCTGACCTCCTTGTTTTTTACGTTTGTTTACTCAAAAGAATGAAGCACGCAGCACCTGCAACTCCCAACACCCATGAGGTCAAAAGCACTAGTGTCAGGCCTTTAATGGACACTGAAATTCAGATCGCTGACCCTGTCTATCCCTTCCCACTCGCAGATCTCTGCTATGAGATGTTTGTCGACCATCTAAGGAATGAGGACCCTTTTAGGGTTGTTAACTCTGGACTGTATTACCAAATTTCTCCTCCAGTTACCTCCCTGAGTTTTAATTTGGTTAGCCAACTCCTATCAAAAGGATAAGAACTGCTTCGTTTCTACTTCAGGAGTTGTAATCCTCAAGATAACTCCCCTCTTAATCCAAAGAGATTTGAATTTCCCCTAGTCCTCCACTATGCACACATTCACAGATGCTGCCCTAGCCATCCATTTCGTAGCACTCCCAGGTTGAGAGAAGCAATCATTCATGGGGAAAATCCTCCCTCAAGAGGTCAAAACCCTGCCCTCAAATATCTGATTCCCATTGACTCTCTTTCGGGCATTGATCCAACCAATTTTAGCCACAATTTCTTGTCTAATGGGCAAAGACACCGCCCTAAAAATCAACAGGGTCGCTTTGGGATGTTTACATAAAATGAAGAAACCTGGGTGATAACTCAATATCCTAGGATATCTTTTAGCGACCATCTGCTTCCAACTCAACTATTTCAGAGTCTCCTCTTATTTCCACTACTACTCATTGTTGTTCTACTTGTTCCTATACACTCACATCGAAGAGTTTCAATGCCTTCACCTGGATGTGTTTGACCTTAACAAAGAGTGAAATTCAGTCTTTGACTGGAATATCTCAGTGAGAAAGAGACCTGGTTTGGGTGGGTACTCTCATTTCATTTCATCTTTCATGGCCATTACTTACCAAATCATCCATGGGGTACCACCTCCCAGAATCTTCCCAGAGAAAAATGAGCTCCTCCAACTCAACGAGGAAGCTTCCATTGGAGATTGGTGCCTCTATGAGGATCACACAAAAATTCATGTTTACGGATGTGAACTCCCTCCATATCGTCTGCCAATATTTATACCAATGAGAATCTTCGCCCTCGAGTTCATCAGAGAAGTCCTTAGTGTAGAACTACTCCACTTTGTACTGGAAAAGAAAGGCTACATTTTTAAAATGGGACAGCAAGTAGGCACTTTTGTTATAAGTACCAAACATGCCTTCAAAATAGTTGAGGCCCTGCTCGAATCCATGGAGTTTGAAAAGGGACAAATTTTGCATTACGATCCCCAAGGCATCCTTGCTCGAAGAAGGGAAAATATTATAGCCTCAAATTATATACATGATCCTAAGCTCAAGGTTGAATGGAAAGCTAACTTTGATTCCTAGCCTCTTAATACAGAGATGGAGACTGAATCCCCAGTTAGCATGGAAAAAACAAAAAATAGGACTACTGACACATCCGGGACATCTGACATGGAAAAGGGACATGTTCATAAAAAGAAAATAATTCAAGGCCCTAATGCATGAGTTGACCGAGAGCAAGAACTGAGTTACTGGCTTGGAGCAGAGAATGACTGATTTACAAAATAGAATCACTTCTCATGTCTGCATGATAGTAGTGCCTAAAAATCGTCAAAACCCCACCGATCGCCTCACTCGGGCATTGACCGAGCTACAAATATATGTAGGGGAGTTAATGAAGGCTCAAAGTGACTTATATGCTACGAGAGCTCAAGTATCTCACAAAGAGAAGCTGCTCCAAGATTTGATTTCCAATGCAGACAAGCTCACTAGAGATCTACAGAGTGCCACTCAAGAAAACAAAGAACTAAGGGCCCAGCTCAAGGAAACATGTCTCTCATTGAGACTAGGAAATTGATATGGGATAAGATCATTTATGAGATCAACCTTATTTGGGAATAGATAGGCTTGATACAGGACCAAAATAATCTCAGTGCAGAATGTGCTCCTTCTCTCCTCAATCGCAAACATGCAAGCATTGCCAACTCTCAGTATGCTAAGAAATACATTCATTTCCTAAGTGAGAGGTCAATTGGTGAGATAAGGCCATTGGATATAGCTGATAGAATGGGTGCAGTGGAAGATATTTCTAGCATAATTTCAAAGGAAGAATCTAGAGCTAGAGCAGATCAGAGTCTTACAAGGCTACAAAAAGATATGGCAACTTTCGATGAGGATTTCAACAAGCTTCTTGAAGACGGGTTACCTAATTTGTGGGGGCCAGATGGAGATTTGTTCACATGAGAGATATATAACCAAAACATGATTGAGATCAAAATTAAGACTGGAGCAGCCCCCCGAGATGATCAGGTGCTCAATATTTAGCTCAAAAATAAAAGTTCTCAGAATCGCTCGAAACCTAAATGACCGTGTCCATCTCAGTGAAACAATCCCAACACAACTCATTTCACTTAAAACCAAGTTCGTATGAGGAAAATATCATGTTCTATCTGCTTTGCCAAATAGTTTAATTTTACCAAAAAAAAATACAATCGCTACATAGTCAACAGTCCATACTTCTAACGTGGCAGGGGACTGGGCAGGGTCAACAGGTTGTTCAACGACTTATCAGGACTCGCCAAGTGGCATACAATGGTTGGTTTGCAGGTTGGTGTTTTGGAGCGATATGATTGGTTTAGTTAGGGCCAATGAGGAGGGGACATGTGGCAAGCCCGGAGGCCATCACGTGTCCCTCCCCAAAGAACCAATGTTATTGGCGCGCAGTAAAATTTTAATGCAGGCCGTGGGGTCAAACTTGGGACTTGCATTATAAAATTCCCACGACATACTGTTATACTGTGTTAATGTTTATTAACATTCAATGGTCAGGGGTGCTAGTTAAAGTTTAACAGTTTTGTGGTTGGGGGTTAGGACGGAGCCAGCTCGCGGGCCAACCCCCTGGCATGTGAACACTCCATCCAGCATTAACGGCTACAGCTAACGGTTATCCATAAAACTGCACCAACTAAATTGTAATCGCAACCATATTACCGCCACCATATGTGAACACCATTGCAATTAATGCTAACGGTCAATGAAATCGCGCGGATTAATGTACCTAACCATGACATTTATTGCAACATGTAACCACTATCATTAAACTGCCAAGTCAACGGTCATAGAACTGTGCGGGATTTGTGTTAAGCATGATTAGTGCTTAATTAAACATGTTTAATATTTAATTAAACACACAGTTAAATGCAGATTAACTTGGCGGAGAATTCGACGGTCCTTAAATTATGGAGACTGCTTCATTTTTAGCAGAACTAACTGGAGTTCCTCCTGTTTTAGAGGAAGTTTACTAGGAGAAACTATTTTGACCATAACTTTGGCAAAATTCAACCAAATTGAGATCAGGAAAAGGTGTTCCTATCTGATTTGAGCATTTTGAGCACATTGAAGCAGGTTTGAGGAGCATTAGAGCATTGTAAACAACATTTTTTTTTCCATTATTGAGCTAATGCAAAAGCCTAAGCAATGGAAGTTGGACCAAGGAGATGTAGCCCAGAAGGGGTGAACTCCTTCATCAAAACACTGTGTTAAGTGTTCTATTTGATGTTTTTCTATACATTTACTTGCTTTTGTTCAACACTTTTTTTTCATGTTATTTTGCTCATGAACTTAACATAAATCTTGATAAAATTTACCTATTTTCATTCACAAACACCATAAGAGATCCTATGCACATGAAGCAATTGACAAGCATTTGTTTTTAATTCTGAAGTTTAAATTAGCACAACAAAACTAACATTCAACAACAGATCAAGTTGGTATCAGAGCAAAGACTATTTTCTTGATTGCTTGAGTTTTGTGCAAGTAGGGTTTTAATGGTTGCAAATTTGTGATGCTTACAAGGTTAAACTTGTAGAGAGGAGAAGGGAAACTATTGGTTGCAACTCCTGAGGTAATACCTAGAAGGAGGCCACAAGGCCATAATCTCCACCAAAAGTTCCAATCCCAACTGCACTTGAAGCACCTCAAGTTTTAATTTCAATTGAGATTGAGGAGCTACAAGCAGTACGAGAAGCTGAGCTTGAATCCAAAGCCATCATGTTTGGAGCAAGAGAGACTGAAGGTCTTTCATAAGAGGAAGCATTCAAGAAATATTTCTATGACTTAACTGACATGGTTAGATTCCTCTATGAAGAGAGGAATACTAGAATGGTTGGAGAGAGTTCTAAGCCTCCACATGGAGAGGCAAGCTCAGGAGATATTCAAAGGGTAATGGAGGAAAGCATCCACCATATCCACCATCTTCATCATCTTCCTCGTCATCTTCATCATCCTCAGCATATCAAACAACATCATCTTCCACTTCCACCACAAAAATTGTTCATACTCATTCAAAAACCCCAAAGGAAAAAACTCCCTTACTCAAATTGGACATTAAGTTTGAACTTCCCATGTATAATGGTGAGGTGAATGTAGAAAATTTAGACAATTGGAGGTTTATTGCAGAATTCATAACCTTCAAGAAGATGACATGAAGATCCAATTGGCTTCATTAAGGCTAGAAGGAGCAGCACTAGTCTGGTGGGAAGCAAAGACTCAAGAGGAAATGTGAATTCATGGTAAGATATCCATTTCTTGAGTTGAATTTGTTTCTGCAATTAAAATACAGTTTTATCCTTTAGCCTATATGAAAAAATCCATTATGAGTTGGCAAAATTTTAGGCAACTCAAGGGTCAAACAATTCAAGACTATACCCAGGAGTTTAGAAAGAGGGATTTGTTGTTAGGAGTAAACTTGAATTCCTAAGATACATTGTTGAAATATATTGGTGGTTTACATTCCTACTTAAAACATACTATCCTTATGTTTAATCCAAGGAATTTGGATGAGGTATGTGTGAAAGCCACACACCTTGAAGCAAGGGGAAAAACATTCATGAAGAGGGTAGTAAGAAGAATCCATTCAAGGGTAAGGAGAAAGAGAAGGGAGGAAAATGGAAAGGAAAGAAGAATGCAAGTCTGAAGAAAGAACAGGAGAAAAATACATGCCAACATTGTTCCAAAGATGGGCATGATGAAACCCATTGTTGTAAATTACATCCCGAACTAAGGCCTAAGAAACCAAACAATAAGGGAAAACAAAAGACGACCGCTAACACACAATGTTATGAAACCAGCTCAAGAAAAGATAGAAAAGATAGATCAACGCCTTAGAATTCAGCCTCTTCGAGGGGGCAACCTCCTTTACATTACATAAATGAACAATTCTTGGATGATTAAAATGACAAAACCTCCTTTCTAAATATAGGAGTCTAAGGAGTCACAATATAACCCAGCCGACCTAACATAATAATATAAAGCCACAAAAATAACAATAGAGGGATTCTAGGGGGCACAGTAATAACAATATGGGGGCAATAGGGGCACAACAATATTAATAAGGGATACAACTACCATAGTAATGGGGTAATCACTAGTATTATAGGG
>APFE030087192.1:0-19250 GCA_000404065.3 Pinus taeda
CTTTCTGCTGTTCTGATTGTGCTGAAGAGCTGCCTGGTATGTGTGCCAAACTGCTGCCTCTTTCTCCTTCTTGTCCAGAAATCTCCCTTGCTCTCTTGCTCTCCTTCTCCCAATCTGCTCATGAAAGAATGAATGATCTTTTCCTCCTTTTCCTCCTTTAATATAACTTCAAGTGACTTTTGGGTGATCTCTAAATCCAATGGCTAAAATAGATTTAGATCAATGGCTGAGATTAAATGCACATTTAAATCTCACTTTCTATTTTTTAATTCACCCACTTAATAAAGACCCACTTAGTCATTTATTTCCAAAGTCACTTTTCCTTTCTAATTTTTCATTGACTTTATAAAAGTCACTTTAAAAATTAGACTTAGTAACTTTATCACTTAAAGTCACTTTTAAATTAGATTTTAACTTTATAAAAAATTATAAAGTCACTTTAGGAGAAAAATTAAAATCTTTTGGACACTTTTCCCTAGGCCAAAGATCAAAGCCTAAGGGAACCACCTGTCCTCCGGTACCAAATTTCAACACTAGTTGAGGGTCTCAACGTTTTGGCCTAGGTAGAGGTCACGGGATTCGAGGACCGATCACTCTAGAGGATTGAGTCCTGATATGCTGATGACATTGCCATGAGATTCAAGGACCGATCACTTTGGAGGATTGAGTCGTAATATGCTGATGACATTGCCATGGGATTCGAAGACCGATCACTTTGTAGGATTGTGTCCTGATATGCTGATGACATTGCCACGGGTTTGGTATGACCTCGGATATGGCCACTAGTGGATGCCGATGATAAACGATGATGCTGGTAATGATGGATAACCTTTTCTTTAGGAAAATTTGTTCAATTTGAGAACACCTATGACAATGATTATGAATACCTCCCTAGTTAAGAGAAAGTTTTGAATTTGTAACTATGGGCAGTCTTCATAATGTACATTTAATCACTTGATGTAATTGTATTTATCATTGTAAAGCATATTTATAAATGCTTGAGTCAAAAGAAAATTTATTTTGATTCAGAGTCCCATTGCGACTTTTTAAAGATGAAAATTTGAATTTTTGAAATGTAGATTTTGGCTCCAAAAGTGACAAGTCAGCTTCCCTCCAAGTCAAGTCAGCCCTGGTTAAGAGACAAGTCCATTCACCTAAGACAAACTACTATATAAAGGCAACTTGACCTCCTTCGTTTGGGCATTCACATTCTCTCACACAAGATAGTTTCTGGGAAAGCAAGCGAAGGACAAATTAGGAGGAAGAAGGAGACCGAAATATCTCCTCTCTCTTTCTTGCAACTTGCACATGTGGATTAGTCTCTCTCTATGTGGTTCACATTTTTTGGGGCAACTATTGCATGGGGCAGAAATTTCTGGGGCAACCGACTATTGCAGGAGGGCCGGAATTTTGGGTCAGACAGGAAGAACGAAGTGCAGGATTAGATTGGGTGACTTGACTTGGAGGAGAAGGCCAGGTTTGACCATAGGGCTAGGTGTGTCTCTCATTGAACAAGAAGAATTGCTCTATTGAAAAAGGTTGCTTGGTTTTTCCCTTTCGTGGGTTTTCCCAAGGTAAATCTCGCCTTCTTTTGTGTGTTGTGATCTGTATTGTTCCGTTGTTCTTTATGGTTGAATTTCTGAAGTATAATTGCTAAATGCTGTATTGGAATAAGTTAGAAGAAGATCTAGATCAAAAGTAATTATCAAAACTTCAAAAATATTGTGCTAACCCTAATTGCACTAAGAAAATGAACACAAATGCCATCTATAAATGGCCTATGATAGAATTCCTGTATTTTATCTCCATTCTGTTTGATGATTTTCCAAGTGCAATAGTCTTGTTGAGTGCTAGCTTTAGAAACAGTATCAACTGCAATATCCCACTCCCTATAAATATGGCAACAAGATATCTGATTAAAAGATTGTTTTAGTTGGAGAATTTTCTCAAGAATAGGCTATAAGGCGTAACTGTGACATATCTGAGCTTGTTTAACCAATTGATGGCATTCATAGAATCACCAAAAATTTGAAGAGAGCGAACTTCTTTCTCATTAGTGAAACATAGTAGGAGTTTTAAATATAATAGTTTAGCATAATTATTGGATCCCATGCCCAAACCCATTTGTGTTAAATTTTAGGGCTAGATTGTTCTCTGTTGAAGATTATTGCATTTTTTAAAACTTTTTCAACATTTTCATATTACATTCACCCCATAACATCATATCATCATTAGCGATTATGTAGAGAGAACAATAACATCAACAATGCAGCAGAATAGTAAGGAACAACAAAAGAAAAACATACACAATAGAGACACCGGGATTTGGGTTGGAGACCACGGTAAAACCCCACAAGGGGGAAAACCCATAAATCAATTCTCCTTCTATTAGATATTCATCAATGTTCAACTGAGATATGTTGACACCTAATCTCTGGGATTAGGTAAATCCATGTAAATATTGTAAATAGAAAATAAGGAGAATTAAAAGATGAAGAGAGACTGGGAGATGAAACCCAAGAGTCTCTCCTTTCATGTATATATCTATGATCAATCTTAATGCAAGGACACAATTCGATTTGAGGAGTTACCTCATGGCCTGACATGGTATCAGGGCCAACCCCTTTTATGGCTTCCTTTCTGCCCTTGTAACTCCCTCCTACCTCTGTTTTGCATGTTTTGCAGAATTGACACCTTTGGACTGTAATTCAAAGTCTCTCTAGTTTTTTGAATCACCATATCTCCTTAGTCTATTCTCTGGCAGACGATTCACCTTCTTCATCTTCGCTTGACGACACGCTCTCCCACGACTCTGCTTCATCCTCTGCCTTCCAATCGACCATACCTCTCCTTCCTTTAGCCTTGAGCCAGCGGTCCATAGTTGACCCCTCGCGCAGAGATCTCTTGAGAGCAAAGCTAGCTCCATAGCTCGCCTTCCAAAGCCGGTTTGGATTCTTCGGTATTAATTCTGGTTTGTGGTATGGTGGTGTAATTGATCTTAGATTCGGCCATTACTGGGCGGTCTCATAAGAAAATCACATGCAGTAAGGATGATAAGAAACACATCGACCTAGTGCATGGGTATGCCCAAATTTCTGGCTCCTTTCGGGCCCCCTCGCGCAGAGATCTCTTGAGAGAAAAAGAAGCAGTTGATTGGTATTTGCCTCAGTGTTTTAAAAACCGGCTGGTCTGAACCAGTAACCGGTCAAATCGATAGAAAAACTTGGTTTGACCCTCAATTTCACCAAAAAAGTGACCAAACCGTTCCTAACCAGCTGGTTTGTGGTCAAACCGGCTAGTTCCATCCTAAACCGGCCGGTTAGTTGCCACGGCTGTAGAGGACCCACACAACACTATTTTCTAAGTGTTTAGGGTGTTTTGGAGGGAAAGTAAGGGTTCTTTCCCTCCAAAAAAACCCTCTCCAAGCCTTTAAAAGGCCCTTCTCCCTCTCATTTGTCTCATGCATCAAATTTGGAGTATTTGTGAGTTTGATTGGGAGCTTGGGGAGTGTTGAGTTTTTGCTGGAGTAGTGGAACAACAAAGAGTTTAAGCTAAGTAGTAGTCATCATGCCTCCAAAAGCCAAGGATATTGCATAGGCTCATTGTGATATGATTGATGGCAAAATGATCTGCAAATATTGCGAAAAATCTATTGGAGGGGATATTAACAGGTTCAAGCAACACTTGGTTGGGATAGGAGGCCATATAAAGCCATGTGAAGCACCAAATGACTTAATAGGGCATATTAGTGCAGAATACCTTTAGAAGTTTGAGACTCAAGTTGCTGACCAATAGAGAAGTTTGTGACTCAAGCAGTTGCAAAGTTTGGGAGTCAAGACTCAACCAATTGTGTTTGATCATGATGACTCATGAGAAGTTTCAACTTTCAAGTGATAATGTTGATCACTATTATCAGATATGTTATTATGTAGACTTGTAGTAGGCCACTGGCCATAGTTGTAGGCTTTGTTTTTGCACTCTAGAGGTCATTTAGAGCCTCATTGCTTATGTATTTTGTCGATAATATGTATTGCACTCTGTGCCATTTTGATATATTCACCTTTACATGGTATATAAATGAGCAGTGTTTGCATATTTTGTCTCTATTGGCTTGTAATCATGGTTTTAAATCTAAAAAATAGTTTTATTCATTAAAAATTAACTATTTAATGTATTTTTTTAAAACCGGTTCATTTAGACCTGACCAGTCTCGGTTCGTTTAGACCTGACCAGTCTCGGTTTGACCAATTTCGGTTCGAAACTCGGTTCATTAGGTGGACCGGTCCGGTCACCAGTTCTAGTTTTTAAAACATTGATTTGCCTGCATTCAATGTAACGAGAATTCGGCTCACTGTACTAACACTACATGTAAGATTTGAAATCTGTGTAGATCAAACCGTATGGGGATTTTGTAAAGGGCTGGTTAACTCACTAGGTGTTCTTCTTTATTGCGTTGGGAAAGATGGTATCTCTGCATTGAATGGCGAGGTAACAGTTCGTTGAGTTTTTTGAGTTTGCTGAGTTTATTATATGTGGAATACACAAAA
This sequence comes from Pinus taeda, assembly GCA_000404065.3. Classification (NCBI taxonomy): domain Eukaryota; kingdom Viridiplantae; phylum Streptophyta; class Pinopsida; order Pinales; family Pinaceae; genus Pinus; species Pinus taeda. The sequence goes on from APFE030087192.1 coordinate 4,548, forward strand.
CTCCTTTTTTTTGAAGGTCGTATGGTTCATAAGTGAACATCTATATATGCCTTGTGTCCCTTTTTAAAAAGAAATTATAAAGTGAATGGTGTATTATTTTTGGAGGTGTGAGTGGTATGGTGCTATATGATATATGTTGGAGCAGTATTACTTGGGAGCGGGAGCGAAAGCGGGTGCGGGAGCAACATTTTTAAAAGCTCCTAGTTTGGGACCGAATCTCGGAGCGTTTTTTATATAATATATATATTTTTTATATTTTGAGACATATATGTCAACAAAAACATGTAGAATGATGAATTAGATATTAAAAAACATAAAAAGGCATAGATTAATCATTGAACCATATAACAACAATCATTTAGAAGTTATAATCTTCATCGACCACGTCCACAAGTTAGTAACATACAACATATTGAGTCTCATGAATCATGATTCATCAATCTTAAAGTTTCAACTTCAAGCTTTCAAAACTGGAAATTCAAAATTTCAATATATAACATTTATCATCATTGATCACCAAAGTTGTACTTGTAAGCTAAGTTTAACCATTACAACAAATAATATCTAACATGAAATGAAATGTTATAAAATGAAATGAAATGAAACAACTTTCATGATGCATCATATTCATAATTCATTACCAATGAGTTATAATTGCCAATGTCAAACTTCAAACTTAAATTGTCATATATTGTTTACAAAAATATCATAATAAATATGAAAGAGTCAACAATTATAAAAACTACTAGAAACTAGAAAATACAAGTAAATCTATCATCTACATCTTCATCTTGCCACCACGAATAATGTCTAATTTCTGAGCACAGACCCACGACCAGATTCAGAAGGCACATGCACTCCACGTGAGGATGTACATGGAGGCGGCGACAACAGAGGAACAAGACTCGGAACTCGAGCACTGCTACTGAATGGTGGGGGTGGCATGGTTGTCGCTTCATCTTCCTCTCTCATAAGTTCTGCTTCTAGTTCTTCAAGACGTATAGTGCCATCCTCCAAATTATCATCTTCTGGGTGATTGTCCCAAATTTTATATGTTGGATCCTCATAACCCCCATCACAGTAATGACTCAACAACCTCAAGTTGTAGTGCACATAAACCAAGCTTTCTGCCTGGTTTTCATTGAGTTTGTTTCTTCTCACATTATGTATGAAGCTGTAGGTGCTCCAACACCTCTCTGCAGAAGAAGTATTTACAGCGTGTGAGAGAACTTTTTTTGCCAATTTTGGCAAAAGTCTCTGGCCGTCATATGCTTCCCAGTTCCCACCATGTGAGAGCAACAAATCTGTCTCTATCTTCCATTGCATGGAAGGAACCAAACAAACCAGTGCAACTGAAGTATCTGCCTAATTCAAGGTGCAGATTAGCACATTCCCCCTGTCAGGTATCAACTTGTCTAATGCTTGCAAATATCCTGTAGATACCTCTTCATCTACATGGGGTTTGACCCTAACCCCACCCCCTGGTGCAAGTTGGCCCAACCAAGATGCAGAGTAGTATTTTGGCGTAAGGATATACGCCAAGGCATGTAGTGGAACATTAAGTTTATCCCACCATGTACACACACAATTGTGAATCAGTGTATACAAGTTGGGATCATCTTTCTGAACAATATCTTTTATTTGCCCCAACATGGTATCCATCTGCTCATACACCTCCCCAATCACTGGTTTATCTGTATCTGCAAACCGAATCATGTGATAAATGGGCTTGGTGAATTTCAATACTTGCCTCACATGTGCCCAAAACTGACCTTCAAGAGCGGTCTCCTCCACCTATTCAAAACCTTGCCTGTCAGTGGCATTTGTAGCCCTTTCCTTTAATACCTGCCAGTGTGGACTTGATACCATGCTAGCTAATGACTCTCTTACCTTCAAAAGGTGCCTGAAGGTGAGGTAATAGCTACCAAATCTAGTCTTCGCAATCTTCAACAACTCCAATCTTGAGTGACTGCGGAAAAGGCCATGGGTGTTGCTATGATTTGTAATAAATTTTATCTTTTCTTTGCCTCTCTTGTACAAATCACCAACGCTTTTGTATTGTTGGTTTTTGTTCTTAATAATATCATGCATCAAGAGGTTCATTGTGTGAACCAAACACCCAGACCAAAATATGTTGGGGTATTTATCCTCAATAATTGCTCCCGCTGCCTTACAATTAGGAGCATTGTTAGTGATGACTTGGATGACATTGTATGGCCCAATACGGTCAATTGTTTCAAGTAATGGTTCTGCAATGTTGACGCCGGTCTTGAACTTGTCTGAGTAATCATATGTTGAAAGAAAGATGGCACCACTAACAAACACAACAAGAACACTTATCAATGGCTTGCCTTTTACATTTGTCCATCCATCAGATACAATGGACACCCCATGCTCAGTGCAAGAATTAGTCATTCTACTCAAAGAATGTGATATTTTTGCTTTTTTCATGATCAAGTCCAACGGTTCTAGCCTTGTCATACCCAGGGCTCTTGTATCCTTTAGGGGCATCATTTATGGTAGAAACCATTTAATGCCAATAAGGTGAAGGAAGAATATTGAATGGTATCCCACATGCATAGAGAAACTTGTAAACATTTGAATTCATATTATTCCTACACCCTTCATTAAGGAAATCTAATATGGTTCTACGCCTTAAAGAGATGTTTGGTGACCCTGTGCCTCCATATCCACTGCCATGGGAGGATGGTGAAGGAGTTCTTTGTGCATGTGATTGTGAGCTTGGTTCAAAGAAAGCCTTTGATTTTTTAGATTTGTATTGGACTTCCTCCTCTTCCCTTATGTATTTGGCTCTATCTACTGTTGACACACCTGTACAAGTTTTGATTCCTATTTGTTTATCTCCATCCCATGGCCTTTTCCCGTAGAGGTGCTCTCTGGCACAGGTGTTTGAACCTGTGTAATTATTGTTGCAATGGGGGCAATGAAATTTAGTGGTTCCACCCCCTTTCCCTGCTTCAGGCCTATTAACATATTTCCACAATGGGGTTTGGTCTTGTTTAGTTTTTTGAGCTGACTCATGTTCACTCTCCTCCAGTGCCTCCTCACCAAGGTACCCCTCTCCGAGGGTTTCATCAAATCCACTATAACCCACTTTTTCATCCTCTTCTTCATTTTCAACCCTCCTTTTTCTACTCTCCAACACCATAATAACCAAAAAAGGAACCAAGAAGAAGAAAATGCCAAGCAATATAACCATGATGTTTGAAATTTGAAGTTTTGAATCTGCAAAAAAATGGAATGGGAAATAGAGAATTTTATTTATTTAGGAATGAACATAAAAAAAATTTGCTAGATTAGAGTGTAGATCCTACCTCTTTGGTCTCCAATCTCCCCTTGCAAGCTCTTGCAAGCTCTTCAATCTCCCCTTGGATGCCTCTCCTTGCTCCAAATTCTCTCTTGCTCTCTCTCACTCTCTCACACTTATAAATTTAGAATGAAATGAATAATGAGAGGGAGAGGTTTTATTTATTCCCTCCCCTCCCCTCTCCTCCCCTCCCTCCCTTTTCTTTCCCTCCCCTCCCCTTCCTTCTCTCCATGCCACTGTCGCTTCTCCCTCCCGCGCGGGCGTCGCTCTCTGCCAGATGGGAGCAATTTTTCCAACCCGGGGGCGGTCAGGAGAGATTGGCCTGGTTGGAAAAATCGCTCCCGGAGCAACGGTAGCAACACTCCCTCCATTGCTCCCAAAGAAACTAGGGAGCGAATTTTTTAGGCCGGGAGCGTGCTCTTGCCCGGAGCACGGATTGGGAGCGGGATCAGGGGGGCCGGCCTCTCCCACAACCCTGGTTAGTGGTTTACCAAGGGCTGCCCTCTAGAGCCCATCTTGTCAAAAGTGGGATGACAGATGGTGCATACCCTTGTTGCAGTCACTCAGAGACCTTCAAAGCATATTTTATTGGAGTATAGTTTTGCAGCTTGCTATATCATGCTGGTGGTTGGTGCAGGACCAACGTTATATGCTACTTCAAAGGAGAACTTCATTGACGTGCAGCTCTTCTTGGTGACTCGAGGTCTATGTTATTGTTCTACTTCTGGTCGTTTGGGACTGTCTTTGGATTATGACTTTATTTACAATCTGGAAGCTAAGATGTGGATATGTCTTCTCCAATGAGGTCAGTTCAGTCCAATCTTTATGTCACTCTTGGAAAGAAGTATGTATGCAATTGCCTGCAAAAGGCTACCTCTTGACTAACATGCCAAAAGGTTAGTATTTTAAAATTTAGCCTATTCTGAGTTTAACTCTGCCCTAGTTTCTGTTAGGGAGAGGATATGAGAATCCATTATATATACCCTTCTGTTTTCTGTTTTTATTTTTTCAGCTATCCTGTACATTTTTCTACCATAATGTAAGATGTATTTTGCAAAAAAATAAAATAAAAATAAAAACAGTTCAGCCAATACAAGTCAAAATCCCATCGCTGTTTAAATCTTCTGTCATAGGCATAAAATATCAGTTGACCTTTCACAAGGCCATGCTCCTTTAACAGGCAAGGATCATTCTAATTGTTGTAATTTTTTTGTCATCGCACCCACTAAAATCCTTCATAGGATCAACATTCTTTCACAGGATTCACTGGATGGAAGATATTCAACATACCAACCCTGATGCCTTGTTGAAATATTCGATTGATGATATACAGATCTGAACTCAAAGATCTAAAATATTGCTGAACACAAAAATCTTACTTGCACCAATCAAAACTTTTCTGTTTCAAAAACAAACCCAGTAAAATTCTGAATCGGGAATAAAGATATGACATATCTTAATTTGGGATCTATCTCATTAGTTGATCTGAGAAACACTTGCTGAAAAAAAAACTAGAATTCTATAGCAGCAATCATTAAAACCTCATTAAATCAATATTAGAACAATGACAGATTTCCATTATTTTCATTGAGATTAAGGCTACATTTATAGGTGTCTCCACTAAGTGAATACGACAACCAAGTGGGATGCGACCTTGGTAATCTGGACACATAGGTCACACTGAGTTTACACATGCATAAAGTGATGATGACTAATCACTGGTCTAAAAATGGAAACTCCCGAATTTAGGGAATTCCTAAAAAATAGGAAATGATGCCAAATGAAGGAAATGGTATTGAGAACATATCGAGCAACAAACAAACAACATCTAAGGAAAAATAACTGCAGTGCAGACGTAGAAGGTTTTAGTTTTAATTTACCTTCTAGTTCCCTTAGTTTAGAGTGTATAAGTCTTAATATTTTGTTTACCGCTTTTGCATTTTGTTTTCTTTGATTGTCTTTGAGCAGCTCTTATTCTGGTTGAGTTTCCTGTTCATATCTTCAACCGTATGGATGCTTGGTCACCTCCAGTCTCAGTTGCTTAGTTGCCTCTAAGCCACTGCAAGATGAAAGTGTTTTAGGTGGCTCTCGTCTGGTGTTTATCATTTTTCATTTCATTTTCTCTGTCTTGTATTGCTTGAGGAGCACTTGGTTGTTTTGTTTTTATATTTTTAACGTAAGACTCAATAGCAGCTCTTATCAATTATATTACAAACTCTGAGAATGGCAGTGTTGATCTAGTTTTAACTTAAAAGTAATTATGATCTAAGTCTGTCATTGTACATTTAGTCCTTTTGTTTTGAATAGAAAGTTAACAAAGACATCGCTTTAGTTTTGGTTCTGTTTGATTTTTACATTATAAGTGAGGCATATCTCTTTGGTTTTTGTTTTTAATATGATTTTTCCATTATGAACGAGATATTCTTACATCGTTGGGCTCTTATTTTAATGAAGACTTTGGTAACTTGATTGCTTTTGTCTTGTTCAAAAAACATTTTCATTCATGTTTAACACTTGTGATTTAATTGCCAATTAATTAAAAAAATCATTTTATGAGTTTTTTCCTGGGTTTTCCAACAGGTCCTGGTATTGCTGTTTCTTACATCTGCTAGGGATCCTGGTATTGTTCCACGTGCTCCACATCCACCAGAGCCAGAAGATATACCTGAGGCTACAGTTTTAGCAGAAGGTGGTGGACAGACCCCACGATTAAGATTTCCACGTACGAAAGATGTTGTGGTTAATGGAATCCTGGTGAAAATTAAGTACTGTGATACATGCATGATATATCGTCCCCCACGCTGCTCTCATTGTTCCATATGTGATAACTGTGTGGAGCGATTTGATCATCATTGCCCTTGGGTTGGGCAATGTATTGGAAAGGTATTCCAATTATTTACATTGCTTGCTGACTTTCAAATGTCATTGATTATGATTATGGCAGCATTATTTTGTACAAAATGTTGGATGTTCTTCCCTGTTGTGTGGTAATTTATATCCCATTCAGAATTGAGCTGATAGAGTACCATGGCTCAAAGAAGGGTCTAAGTTATTTTTTTATGACAGCTATAATAAAATCATCATGTTATCCTAGCTTCAGAACTGAGAACATAGCATATGTAAATTAATTTTTGATCAACAGATCCAGTCTCATATATTATCTGTTCAAATGACTGGCACAAAAATTTCTGTTCCAGACGACAGTTCACTCGGAAATATGGGCACAAAAGTTTTGGTTCGGCAGACAAGACTTGATTCAGCTCCTTTTCATATGGTTGTCTTTGACATATATTTAAAAGTCAATAGATTAAGGTAGGTATCTGTGTTTGGCGTAAAAAATGTGATTTAGAGAGATGTGGTACAAGGGCATGTAGTAGCACTATAGTAGTAGCGGAAATTGGACTTCCAACCTCGATTGTAACTTCATCCAAGTTAAATTAGAAGTGCAGTCATAATAATTGCCGGAATTGCGCAGCTTAATGCAGAAATTCCAGATTGTGACATACAATACCTATGGTAAATAAATCATATAAATTCTTTTCTTTGATGGTATTCTGATGGCATAGCGCATTATGGTTTCTTTATGTATACTAGTCACACTGTACACATTCCTCAAGAATAAACCTTTTTTGTCTGGAAATACATCTTCATACTAAACGTATAAGGGTGAGTACTCACTGGGCTGTTGTATGAACTTAAAAACATATTATGGTAGTCATTTTGAGACTCTGCCTTCCATGGTAGTTTCTTTCAGGTTATATGTGTCTCTGGTGTACAGGAATTCTTGTGGTCTGAGTTATGGGAAACCAAAACTGTATAACTTGGACTTGGAAACAACTCAGGAAACCAAAGAGAAACATTCAAATTGTCACCCAACAGAACTCAGCAAATTTTTTGACAAATAATTAGGAACAATTCCGTTCTATGGCTTTAAAGTTTAGCCAATTGCCAATTTTATCCCAGATTGATGGCAAGCTTTTCAGTTTGTCTGGTTGAGTGACTCCATGACATTGGTACAGTGGGTTTGTTCAGGTCAAGTCCATACAACTGACAACCTTTTAGAATTCATTTGAATCTTCGTTGGGGTTATGTTGTGGTGTTCCCCTCACCCACCCAATCATAATGGTCTGATAATTGTTGGGATCTGGGCTGGCCCCAAATTTGAAGATCGGGAGGATGATGTGTTGGGACCAAACCCAAGGGAAGCCAAAGCAAACAAGATTATTAAATAGATTTGCAATGTGGAGTCCAGTAAGTAAAGACAATGCTTGAGGGACTCGATTTGCAGGTCTTCCTCATCCACTGCCCTGTTAGTGATCATGATCCTAATTGCCTCCTGATGTCATTGTATGTGAAAACATGGCACAAGCGGGGGCTTGGGGGAGGATCGGGAGGGGGAAGTGCTGGAATTCTCCTGAGTGTAATAGGGCGCTGAAGGGCCCATTAGAGTAATAATGATGTAGGTATGGTGGCCATTCAACGTAAAGTGGATAAGGTCCACTATGTTTATTATTATTAAATTTGCTAAATGGAGTTAGAGGAGGAAGGGTTCAGCTAAATTTAGAGGTGCACTAAATTTAGCAGGGGGACCCACAGGTGGGTCAAAGGTGCAGTTACACTTTATCTCTTTATTTTGATTTAGAAAAATTTTAATTTTCCTATTGTCAAAAATTGAAGTGATCTCAGCCATTGTGGAGATGGTGGGCCCAGGTCGATGTTAAAGGAGGAAAAGGGCGCAGACTTGACTCATTATGCACTAGACAACTTGTGTGTTCAGCTCAAGAGAAGAAGGGTGTTCAGTTCAGTGCCTAGGGTTTTCAGTTCAATGCAACTAGGGCAAGAAAAAGAGGTCAAACAGCTTGAGAATTTTCAGCTAGCATTCATCTTCAACCAGGCTGACATCAGCTGTGCAAAGGGGCCGTAATCAGGCTGTACGGACCTGTACTATTTCTGTGCAGTGCGCAGACAGCCAGGCTGAGAGGAAGAGAAGGGCACGGATCAGTTTGTGTTGAGGGATTTTCTCAGTGAAGTGAAGTCTTCCCTCCTCTTGTAATCTTTTTCTGACTATTTTGCTGAAGCATAATAAGAACACACAAGTTGGCAAGTTTTGCCCAGTTGGGGTTTTCTAGGTAAATTTCTGGTGTATTATTTTTATGGTGTGCTTGTGTCTTTAAATTTGTTTTTCTGCTGCAATATTTAGTTAGGAAGCTCAGTATATATGATGAATGTTTTTGAAAGTTCAGGTTCAGCGCTTTCATTTCTGAAATTTCATTAAAAAGTTGTCGGGTTTTAAAAACTAACATGGTATCAGAGCTCGGCCTCTGATTGAAGACCAGAAAGCGTGTCTACTTGTTCAGGAGCAGGTTAAAAGTCGCAGAGAAGGGGACAGTTTAGTTCAAGGGTTTCCCTAGTGTTTTTGGCAGTGTGACCTAAGGTTTTCTAGAAGTTGACTAGTGCTAGGGTTTCCTTGAAGCTGCTCCGTGCAAGGGTTTCTGAGCAGATTGAACTACAATATAGCATATTTGGGGCTGAGATTCGAGGACCGGGTTGATGGCGCCTCAAACTTTTTTTCTTGGAGTGCGAGGATTTGTGTAGTGCTTGAGGAGCAAGGAGTTTGGGTGTTTGTGGACAGTCCACCAGCCCAACTAGCGGACCCTCAACAGTTGGCCCAACACAATAAGGAGGATGAAAAGGCCAAAAGGATTATCCTTGAAGGAGTCAAGGATCACATCATACCTCACCTATCCAATAAGAAGACAACTAAGGCTATGTGGACAATCATCATAGGGATGTACCAGGGTTCGAGTGAGGCCAGGACGCTGGTACTTAGAGACAAACCTAGAAACATCAGGATGGAAAAGTCTGATTCCGTAGTCTCATATCTCACTAGGTTCACCCAAGTGAGGGACGAGCTTGCTCGAGTTGGGGAGACGGTCTCGGATAGAGACCTAGTCAGTTTTGCGTTGTTGGGTTTTCACAAGCCATGGGAAAACTTTACTCATGCTATCAGTGGTAGAGAAAACCTACTGAGATGGGAGAGATTGTGGAGTGATTACGTCCAAGAGGATATCTAGATGCAGGGCAATGCTAGGTCTCACGTAGAGACAAAGGAAGAGGAGAAATTGCCCTAGCTAGCAAAGGAGGCAAGGCTAAGGGCGATAAAAGGCGCAGGAGGGGTCGAGTCTAGCTCTAGAGGCGAGAAGAAGAAGAAAGATCTCAGCAAGATAAAATGCTTCTCTTGCCATCAGTTTGGACATTACTCCACCAAATGTCCAAGCAGGAAGAGGGGGTCCAAGAAGGATCACATGGCAACATCAATAGAGGTGGAGTTCACTTCTCACTTTGAGAGGGAGTTCTTGCTCATAGCTTGCATAGCAAGCTCAATGGCCAACAACGTGTGGTATGTTGACAGTGGAGTGTGTTGTCACATGATCGGGAACATGGAGTATTTTAGCTAGTTGACCAAAAAGGACATGTAGTTCACATAGAGCCGGGAGATGATGGCAGGTACCTAGCGAAGGGTCGCGTTGATGGGGCCTCAAACTTTTGTTTCATGGAGGGAGAGGATTGGTGAAGTGTTGGAGGAGAAAGGAGTTTGGCAATTTGTGGACAATCCACCAGCCAAACTAGTAGACCCTTAGCTGCTGGCCCAACACAATAAGAAGGATGCAAAGGCCAAAAGAATTATCCTTGAAGGAGTCAAGGATCACATCATACCTCACCTATCCAGCATGAAGACAACGATAGTTATGTGGACAATCATCATAGGGTTGTACTAGGGTTCGAGTTCGTAGTCTCATATCTCACCAGGTTCACCTAAGTGAGGGACGAACTTGCTAGACTTGGGGAGACATTTTTGGACAGAGACCCAGTCAATTTTGCGTTGTTGGGTTTTCCCAAGTCATGGGAAAACTTTACAAATGCTATCAGTCGTAGAGAAAACCTACCAGGATAGAAGAGGTTGTGGAGTGATTGCATCCAAGAGGAGATTTGAAAGCAGGCCAAAGCTGGGTCTCACGTAAAGGCAAAGGAAGAGGAGAAATTTGCCCTAGCTGGCAAAGGGGGCAAGGCCAAGGGCAAGAAAGGTGCAGGAGGGGCTGAGTCCAACTCCAGAGATGAGAAGAAGAAGAAAGATCTTAGCAAGATAAAATGCTTCTCTTGCCATTGGTTTGGACATTACTTCACTAAATGTCCAAGCAGGAAGAAGGGGTCCAAGGACCACGTGGCAACATCAGTAGAGGTGGAGGAGTTCACTTTTCACTTTGAGAGGGAGTTCTCAATCATAGCTTACATGGGAAGCTCAGTGGCCAACAACGTGTGGTATGTTGGTAATGGAGCATCCTGTGACATGACCGAGAACAAGGAGTATTTTAGCCTGTTGATCAAAAAGGACATGTAGTTTCACATAGAGCTAGGAGATGATGGTAGGTACCTAGCCAAGGGTGTGGGTATTGTCAAGTTTTAGAGGGAGTCTGGGTATCCTCTCTACCTCAAAGATGTCCTCTATGTCCCAGGTTTGAAGAAAAACCTTGTTTCAGTCTCAAATTTGGAGAGCAAGGGTTATGAGGTTATCTTTAGTAGAGGAAATGCCTTTATCAAGCCTTTCAACTCCGAAGTAGCTACGTAGATTGGAGTTAGGGTGAAGAACCTCTATAGGCTTCAGCTTGAAATAACTGCAACCTTGAGCAGTAGAGTAGTTAGTGAGTAGAGCTGTGACCTTGGGGAGCTTTGGCATAGGCATATGGGTCACTTACACCGTGTAGTGTTGAAGATTCTTAGAGAGATTGCCACAGGACTGCAATAATGCAGTGTTGACCAGCATGGCGTGTGCAATGGTTGCACATGTGGCAAATATGCCAAGACATCCTTTCCCAACAGAGATAATGGGGCCGAGAGCATCTTCGAGCTGGTGCATTCAGATGTTTGTGGGTCATTTTCCTCTCCATTCGTTATGGGATACAAATATTATGTCACCTTTGTTGATGACCATTGATAAAGACATGGATCTTCTTCATGAAGAAGAAAGATGAAGTCTTCTTAAAGTTCGTGGAGTTCAAAGCCTTGGTGGAGAACCAGACAGGTAAACAAATGAAGGTGCTGAGGTCAGACAATAGTGGGGAGTACATCTCCATTGCCTTTAGGGACTTGTAATATCCCCGATTTTTGGATTGCCTTGTGGTGAGATTAGGAAGGATTTCCAGAGCTTATGTCAGCCAGGTCACAGGAGCATGATTACATTATTGGTGGGCCCAGAGGGTTTTGAAGAGTTTTATGGGGGCCAAATGGGATCACTTTCCATTTTTCATCATCAGGATCAATTTTGCATAATTTAATCTTGGGTCTGCTGCATTTCGATGATTTTCGTAAAACAAAGTTATTAATGGGCATATTTTAATTACTTTTGCTTAAGGTTTTGCTTCAGGATGATTACTTGGAGAAACACCTTAGTGTAATAGCTCGTTGGAATTGGGACGAAAAGATCTACAAGACGAAATGATGAAAATGGGCTTTGGGAGGCCAATGTGATCTTGGTGACAGTTTAAGCATTTTCTGGAGATAAAAGTGACTTTAATTAGTAATAAAACAACACTTATTAAATAAAAGGAGAAAAAGTGTTTTTGTCGAAGGGGTAAATAAAAGGGGGCAAAAGCCACTTGGAAAATAGGAGGAAAATGAACTAAGTGGCTTATTAATAAAATAATAAAAGGAGATGTCTAGAAGATTAGGGAAGATCGACAAAATCTTATAAAAGGGGAGAGCATGCCATTTCTCATTCATTTTGGTTTATGATTGTTTCTTGTTGATTGACTGGGAGCTCAAGCGAGTTTCTATCAGGGGTTTCAAGGTAGGCTCTCAAACTAGTTTCGGTGGGCATCACTTGCCACCCTAGCTAGTATTAAGACAATTTCGGTGGACATCAATTGCCACCCTAGTTGGCCATTGCAGGGAAATTATCCAGAATTCCCATTTGTGTTTGATTTGTAGGAGATTTGCAGTTATTTCTCAAGTGTCGAAGTGATATCGATTTTTCAGAGATAGAGTGCCATTACTGGGGTCAAATTTATCTTCAAAGAGGCTCAAGTTGATTGCTTGATTTCTTGAGGCGAAATTCAGAGTTCAGGAGGCCGAGTGCATAATTTCTCTAGAGGCTAGGTGCCTATTCTCTTCATTGTTTTGGAGGTCGTGTTGTTGGGTTCATTGCTTATATTTTGGAGGCCGAATTATTATTTCTTCCCGAAGGCCGAATTGCTCATGTTGAGGAGATCGAACTACATATCTTGGAGGCCAAGTTTCATTAGTTATTTAGAGGGGCGAGTTTGTTTGTTGATATTGTTTTCTAGGGCTAATATTTATTTGCTGGGATTCTATCCATTTTACCAGAGTTAATATTTATCCATTTTGTCGAAGTTGATATTCATTTGTCGAGGTTATATCCATTTGCCAGAGTTGGTATTCATTTGCTGGTGATCGATTCATTTTGCTAGAGTTGAGCATTTATGCAGAGAGGCCGAGTTCTCCTTTGATGGGTCAAATTGCTTACACTTCTTCTGTGGAGGAGCCGAGTTCATCTAGTCCATCTACTTTGGGAGGCTGAATTTATTTGATTTTGGAGGCCGAATTTCATCTTCCTTTGTGTTGAAGGAAATGTAACTAGGTTCAGTCTTCATAAATGTACTTTTGATATTTGTATTTATTCAAGAAAAGAAATATTATTTCTTTATAATATATGTCAATGAGTTTCTTGCTCATTGAAGTAGGTCTAGCACATGTCAAAGTGCTATAGCAAAGTCAAAGAGTCAAAAGAATTATATAGAAGACCTTAAGGGCATGTTACATTATGTATATTTATGTATAAGAGTCAAAGAAGACACCTCCATGCAAAGTCAAGTCTCCTCCTAGCAAAGACACCATCAAAAGAAGCAATGGCACCATTAAAAGCACCTATTGCAGCAACGAAAGTCAAGTCGGCCTCAATGCAGCAAGTCGGCCTAAAGGAGGGACAATCCTCTATATATAGAGGCTGTCCACTCCTCTAAAGATAGCGAAGATCATCTCTGAAATAAGCGAACAAGTGCAGCCAAGTAAAGGGTGGAAAAGTCAAGTTTAAGGGAGCCTCTAGAGCAGCAAAGGAGGAGGAAAGATAACCAAAGTGACTGTTATAGGGTAAGCTGCAGCCACACGTGCGAGAAATAAAAGGGCTGATTGTGGTCACTACAACAACAACATTAAGGTTGCTCATCCATCGTTGTTTGGGCTTCAAACTAGGCTTACTAGGCCTCCTATCCAAGTGAAGAGAGAAGGACCTCAAGTGAAGTTAGAGGGAGCCCTATAACTACAACAAGAACTCTCACACGTGCGAAGATTAAGGTTGCATTGCTGTCACACTCAGCCTACCACCATACTTCAAGAAAGAACTCGAATGATCTAGAGAAGGAATGAGTATCCTTAGGTGAAGGATATCACTAAGTAAAAGTTATCTCTCGTAGAAGATCTACTTACAGTAGAAGGAAGAACGAAGTGCGGGGCAACAAAGTGCCGAAAGGAGGTAGACAAAGTGTCGGGGAACATAGTGCAGAGAAAAGGAAGGACTTGACTTGTGCTTGGAGGATCTTCTAGTCAAGGGTCTAGGGTTTGGCATTGATCAAGAAAGAAGCTTCAATAAGAGAAAACTTACCGAAGGGTTTTTCTTTCAAGAGAAGAGAGGTTTTGGCCCTGGCAGAGAGCCAACATTTTGTGTTCTTGTTCTTATGTTCTGATAGCAGTTTGATGAAGCACACTCACATGCATTAATAATAATAATAAGAAGAAGATTAAGCTAACAAGAAAAAGTAAAAAGACTCCCCAAATTGTTATCAAGTAACGAAGAATCCTACTATGCCTAATTTCCCTAGATTCTTTAACATGGTATTAGAGCTAAGGTGACACATCAAGGAAAGGGAAACTCAAGAACACTCATCAAGGAAAGACATCTACAAGGTTGAAGCATCAAGCCTAGAAGTCTCAATCACTTCAAGAACAAGAAGGTCTACAATCCATCATTCATCAAGGAAGTCTACATAGCAAGAAAAAGAGCCTTACTCAAGGGCACCTACAAAGAAGAGTAGATTGAAGCAGGACCTACATCAAGCTACAAGTCATCAAGCAAGTCCACTTGAAGAAGGCAACTTGAAGAACATCAAGATCTTAGGAAGGCAAGCCATTAAGTCTTCAAGGAGAAAGAAAATCCACTACATCTCAAAATCTATCAAGTAAGTACATGTCCCCTTCTGAATATACATCGATGTCTTTTTGCAAGAAAAGCAATAAATTGGTAGGTACCAATAACTTTCTTGCATGGAAGAAGAGGACTGGTCTACTTCTCAAGGAGAATGAAC
>APFE030087196.1:2420-22926 GCA_000404065.3 Pinus taeda
CTCTACGGGGTTCGGGGCAACGCCCTGAGAAAATTTTTTTGGACCCTATATTAGGTTGGGTGAACCTACCTATGGTTTTTCAGTCCACGGTTTTGGACGCGATGGTTTTCGGTCCATGGTATTGGATGCTTCGGCATGTATAAATATGTATTGTAACATTGAAAGGAATATAATGAAAAATCAAGCTGGTAGTCTCGGTTTGGAGATCCAGTGGGAAATCTCTGTGTATATGTGTTTTATGTGTTATGCTCTCGCATTTTTATTTTTCCTGTGATTTAGAATTCGTATGTAGGTAATTTCTGTACGGGGTTAAAACCTACAATAGAACCCTCCCCCTTGGGGGGACACCATCCTCAGTGTTCAACAACACCTACAACCAACAAGGCTTCTCTAAGAAAAACATACTTCCCCTGGAGATTTATAACTCATCTCATTGCAATATTTACAATGATCATCATGTTGAGAAGAAAACCAACATGACACATAACACGTATAACATCATAATTACATGACATCCATACCGCTTATTGGATCTTTATAACATAGCACATGGCGCTATTTACATCCGTATACATATACATATACCCAACATCACCAAAAATGTACAAAAAACACACACGAAATTTATATACCAAAACTGCTCAACCAACGAATAAGGAAGGATACATAGCCTGCATTAGATCTGTCATCTCCCATGTAGCTTCATTGGGCCCAAAGTGCTTCCATTGCACTTTAACCTACTCGGTTACAAAGCATGCACATCTTTCTCTATAAAATGCACTACGGTTCCAGCTAGAACTCTCCTTCTGACTCCACCTGCAATATGGACTAGTCAATCACACGATCAAAATATTTAACACACTTCTTAAGCAATGACACATGGAAAACATCATGGGATTTCACTATCAGAGGCAATGCAATTCAATAGGCTATTGGCCTAATCCACTCAATAATCCTGAAAGGTCCACAAAATTGGGGTGTCATCTTGGCACATGATCCAATCCACAAGGAGATATTCTTAGATTTGAAGCGTAAGTAGACTTTTTCCCCAACCTCGAACTCCTTAAACATCATATTTTGATTTGCAATGCTCTTTTTCCTAACATGTGTTGCTTTCAAATTCTTCTGGATTACCTGCATTTCCTATTCCATTTTTGCCAACATTTCTGCTCCAATCAACACCCTGTTAAATGGATCACTTCAACTGGTGGTTTTATTGCAAATCTACCCATACAATGCCTCAAACTGACTCATCCTCAGTGACTCTTGGTACCCATTGTTGTAAGTGAACTCTACTAGTGGAAGGTACTCTTCCTACTTTCGTTGATGATGCATCACAGACATCCTCAACATGTCCTCCAATATCCTGTTGACCCTCTCTATCTGTCCATCTATCTGCAGATGATAAGCTATATTGAATGCCAATTTTGTGCCCAAACTTGCAAATAACTCCTTCCAAAACTTGAAAGTGAATTTCGCATCCCTATCTAACACAATCTTCTTCAGAACTCCATGTAATCTGACCATGTCCATGATGAAGACCTGTGCTACATCACTTGCTGAGAATGTAGACTTCACTGGAATTAAGTGACCTACCTTTATCAACCTGTCCACCACTACCATGATAGAATCATGTTGTTTCACTATCCTCGTCAAACCTGTGATAAACTCCATCGAAATGAACTCCCATTTTCACTCTAGAATCATAATCGGTTGTAGATGTCCACCTGGATACTTACACTCTATATTCGCTTGTTGACAATCCAAAGCACCTAGCCACAAAATTTGTTATGTCTCTCTTCAAATTAGACCAATAATATAATTTGTTCACTGTCTTCAATGTCTTTTGATAACCTGGGTGACCTGAATATGGTTTCGCATGAAACTCCCTCAAGGTCACCTTCTTGAGCTCATTGTTATCTGGCACATATATCTTGTACCTAAACCTAACAAATATGTCTACTGTGAGATGATAGTCCATATACTGTGCACCTGCATTTGTACCTGTACTTGTACCTATAATAGAATATTTACCTTTACCTGTACCACTACCTATACTTGTACTTGTAACATTACCTATACATGTACTTTGTTGTAACCTGTGCACGATCTCCATATACCTGTCCTACTATTGGCCTATCTGCAAGATCCTATCCTGTAAATATGTCTCGTAGGAGCTCATAGATACTATGTGATTTACTTATAATGCTACCTGTACCTGTACTATGTTGTAACCTATGCACAATCTCCATATACTTGTCATCTTGTTGGCCTATCTGCAAGATCCTATCCTGTAAATATGTCCCGTAGGAGCTCATAGTTGCTTGTGGTTTACCTGTATCCGCCTGTTAAGAGTATCTTCCATCCTGACATTCTCTTTACCTTTGATATAACTGATCTATAATTTGAATTCACTGATCGTGGCCAACCATCAATCCTGCCTGCCATTTAGATTTGGTTTTTCAAATAGATACTGCAACCCACTGCGATCACTCATTAATACAAACCTCCTGCCAAGAAGATAATTTCTCCACATCTTTAATGCATGTATGATCATTGCCAACTCAATATCATGTGTCGGGTAGTTCTTCTCATGCTCATTCAACTTTCGTGACTCATAGCATACCACCTGTCCATCCTGCATAAGGACTCCACCAATTCCTCTCTTGCAAGCATCTGTACATAATAAAAAGCCTTTGCCTAGATCTGCAATATTTAACACTTGTGCATGTTTCAACAACTGCTTGATCTTCTCAAAACTAGCCACATACTCCTCGGCCCATTCAAACTTCTTACCTTTCCTCTGCAATGATGTGATAGGATAATAAATCTGCGAGAAGTTCATGATGAACCTCTTGTAATAACCTGCTAGCCCCATGAAATATCTCATCTCATCCACATTCCTGGGAGTTTCCCTCTCCATGATAGCTCTTACCTTTTCTGGGTCCACTATTATGCCATCCTTGGAAACCACATGTCCCAAGTAGTGTACCTTAGTCTGAAAGAAACTGCACTTATAGAGCTTAGCATACAATTGATGCTCTCTCAAAAATCTCAACATTGCTTCTAAATGCTCAACATTATCTTCTTCTTTTTTAGAATATACCAATACGTCATCAATGAACACAATAACAAACTTGTCCAAATACAGACGCAACAGACTATTCATGAAGCACATAAAGTTAGATGGAGAATTAGTTAAACCAACTGGAACTACAACAAACTCATAATGCCCATACCTGGTCCAGAAAGATTTCTTGTATATGTCCTCTTCTTTAATGCATACCTGATGATATCCAAATCTCAAATCAATCTTTGGGAACACAACTACTCCCTTCAAATGATCTAACAAATCATCAATCGTCAGTAACAAATATCTTTTATTGATGGGAACTTTGTTCAAATGCATGTAATCAATGCACAACCTAAGAGTACCATCCTTCTTATTCACAAAAAGTACCGGTGTGCCACATGGTGATACACTTGGCCTAATGTATCCCTTGTCCAAAATTTCCTTCAACTGCAGCTTCAACTCTACCAACTCTGGAGTGCTCATCCTATAAGGTGTCTTTGATGTCAGAGATGCCCCTTGCACCAACTCAATAGAAAATTCTACTTCCCTGTGAGGTGGAAACTCTGAAATATCTACAGGAAATACATCCTAAAATTGTTATAGAACTGGGTACCTGGTCAAAAAATCTACATCCTCAACTTCCTTATCTTTTTCACTAGAAATGTGTACTGCAAATAACACACACCCTTTCCTGTGACTACGCTTGCCTTGCATAGTTGCCACCATTCTAACTAATGTTCCTTTCTTCTTACCCCGCAAAACTCTCTAGTCCCCATTGTCATCTAAGCACTCAATGGATTTGTTATAGAAATCCACCTTGGTTCTATGAAGGTACAACCAATCCATGCCCAACAACATACTATATGATCCCAATGGTGATACATTCAAATTTTTTGAGGTAGGCATACCATTCAAATCAAATGTACAATCTCTTACCCAGTGATGAACTCTCTTCTTGGTACCTGTAGCCAACTTCACTAACCAAGACTCTACATGCACTTTTCAAAGAACACATATCCCAAGGTTAGGATTAACATAACTATAATTAGATCTAGGGTCAATCAAAATAGAAATAACTTGATCACAATGCTTACCATCCATCTCAATGATAGATGTCTGGTGATATGCATGTCTGTTATCCAATGCTGCATAGATCCTAGGAACACTCTGCCCAACATCTCCCACTATTTGTGCCTCCTGAGCACTGTAGATCTACGGTCTACCACCTTGATGTTGTGGACAATCTCTCCTATGATGATCTTTGTCACAAGTCCAACACTCTATAGGCTTCCAAACTTCATCCTTGTTCTACTCCTCAGATTGAAGTCCCTATCCTCTATCAAATGCATTGAACTTCTTAAATGGTGTTGCGTCCTCTTTATTAGCTATACCCTGAGGTCTTGCTCGCTTTTTGTCCCATTTTCCTTTATTATTATCAATATCCTTCCAATTTTGTTATGAAACCATCTCACAAAAATATAAAAAAGAGAGATCAGTGCCTTCAAAATAAGCCTCTTCAAGGGGGCGCCCTCCTTTACATTACACAAATGAATAATTCTTGGATAATACAAATGAAAATACCTCCTTTCTATATATAGGAGTCTAAGGGGTCATAATATAATCAGAGCCGACATAACAATAATAATGTAAGGGAAAAATAATAACAATAGTGGGCTTCTATGGGACACAATAATAACAATGCGGGGACTACATGGGCACAACAATATAATAAGGAGGTTACACTAACAATAAGGGGCTACACTAGTAGTATTGGGACTTAGCATGCCCCTCTCCTTCAAAAAGTGTTGTCCTTAATGCTTGAGTAGTTCCTGATGCTTCTATATAAAATTCATGTCCTCCCATGTGGAATATTCAGCGGGTAAGTACTTCGACTTGATGAGATACTCTGAAATTGTTCAATTTCGTAGCTGTCAGGTTCTTGTTTCTATGACTGCTCTAGGTTCCAATATGATTTTTCCTTCCTTTTCAAGTTCTAGCAATATTGTTTGAACTGGGATCTTCTCATTATGTAAGGTCGCAATTTCTTAAGTGCATGAAGTCTTACCAACATTTCCTTCTCATAAATAGCTTTGTGTAAATACTATCTTCTAATTGGACGACTTTCGAAAGCAATGTGTCTTTATTCTTGCGTTAAAACATCACCAATATCATTTCTTAGTGCATCATATTCCACAATAAAGGTTTTTGTGAAGTTTGGCGTAGCTAAGACCGGTGCTTGGCACATCGCCTCTTTAAGATGTTAAAAGGCCTTCGTTGCTTCTAGATTCCATGAAAATGAATCTTTATTCAATAATGTTGTTTTCGGAATGTCTTCAATCCTCTTTCTTATTTGATGATATCCTAAACAAAGATCCAACTTGGTGAAGTAAATTAATCCATGCAGTTCATCCAATAATTCATCATTGAAAGGAATGGGAAATGTATCCTTAATAGTGAGTTTGTTGAGATCTCTATAATCTGGACACATGCACCATGACCCATCCTTCTTGTGCATCAATACTACTGGAGCAAAGAAAGAACTTTGACTCGATTGAATTATACTAGCCTCTAGCATTTCTGCAACCATACATTCAATTTCACTCTTTTGGGCATATGGATATCTGTAAGGTCTGATGTTTGGAGGAACACTTCCTGGAATCAAATGAATAGAATGATCATGATCAGGAATATCTGGGAAGCCTTTGGGGGTCTCAAATACCTTGGAATGATTGTCTAAGACTTTTTGGATATCTGGAGAAATAAATGATTTCGATGTGGGAACCTCTAGCAAACATAATTGTGTATTACGCCTATTTTTTATTTCTTTAGAATCTTTGTCATTCTATTAGAGTGAATTATCTTTCCTGGTTTCCCTATGATACCCTTTAATTCAACTTCCTTTCCTTCCGAAGAAAATTTCATAAAAAGTTCTTGAAAATTAAAAGCTATTGTACCCAAGGATTATATCCATTGGACTCATAGTACAACATCAGCACCACCCATTTGAATGGAAAGCATTGGGCTATTCAATACATATTCTCCCATGGATAGCTTGATATTATGGCACTTTCCAAATCAATTTATGGTTCCTCCACTTGTGACCATCACTTGACACTCTGGTGCTGGATATAGGAAGCAATTCAACTCCTTGGCTATTTTACAATGAATAAAATTATGGGTACTGCCCAAATCAATCAGCGCTATTACCTTTTTCTTCTTGATATGTCCTTCTATCTTGATAGTTTGAGGAGTGGTAATTCTTCTCAATGTTACAAGATATGGTTGATTCATTTCTTCTTTCTCTGGAGTTGGTTCCTAGTGTATATCCTCTTCTTGTGACATTTCTTGATCCATTTCTTCCTCCTCTTCAAAATCTATTTAAAATAATTTCTTCTCAGCACACTTATGATCTTTAGTGTATTTGCTATCATAAATGTAACAAATCCATTTTTCTCTTTTTTCTTCCAATTATTGTCATGTAAACCTTGTAGGTTGTGGAAGGTGAGGAGCAAAAATACTTCCATATTTATAGTTGTGAGTGGTAGGATTCCTTGTTTCCATAATTCCTCTTTCAATTTTTCTTGCCAACCTGAATGCCTTCTCCAACGAATTAGGTTCCCAAAGACAAACCTCATGTTGAATGTTATCTTTTAAAGTCCCTATGAAGACATCAATCCTTTGCTTCTTGGAATATCATTTATCCTTATATTCAATTTTTGGAAGTCCTCAATGTGCTCTGCCATTGAACCCTTTTGTTTGAGATTTATCAATTGGCTAAAGAAGTTGTTACTCTTTGTATCCTCATAATGTGCTATCATTTCTTTCATGAAAATTGACCAAGTGACAAGTGCTATACAAGAATAAATCCCTTTATACCATAAAAATTGATTCGGTTCTAAATATAAAGATGAAATATGTACCTTTTGTAATAGTTTCACCTCATGTAGATCGAAATATTTCTCCATCTGTAGTATCAAATTTACCAGATCTTTGCCATCAAACTTCCTCATATCACTTTTTCTTGATTTTAGGAGCTCAATATTGAATCTTTTGTATCTTTTTAATTTCAAATATCCAAGGTCTAAAATTGCATCCTATGGTAGCCCTCTGAGTTTTCTTTCGAACCCTACAAGTATTATCAATATTGGATTCTTCAAGGAAGAGTTATGCCCAATCTCCCACAATGACCTAATTATAGACTAGTTCAGTAGAGCGAACTTGTACGACATTCCACATGTCACTGTTTCGCCCTTAGTTTCTGAAACTGTTACCTAAAAAACTAAATTATGACTTCTTCTTATCACTTTTTACGAAATTTGAATCAGATACTCCAAGAGAGAGTTATGATGATTTTCCCAAGATCACCTGTTTGGGATGTAATTCGAGAGCCTACAGAAACCCTAAATATCTTGGATTGTATCTCTGAAAATATATCGAAACAAGATCTGAAATTCAGGCCCTATCTTCACCAAGTTTTTTATGAAAATTTATTTTAATTTCAAAGTCTAAGACTTCGTAGAAAAATAATTATAGTGAAAATTCCACGATGACCTGTTTGGAGCAATGAAACCCTAGAATCCAAAGCTCTGAGACCAAATGTTATGAAACTGGCTCACAAAAAGATAGAAAAGAGAGATCAACACCTTCAAAATAAGCCTCTTCGAGGGGGAAACCTCCTTTACATTACACAAATGAATAATTCTTGGATGATAAAATAACAAGAACTCATTTCTATATATAGGAGTCTAAGGGGTCATAATATAATTAGAGCCGACATCACAATAATAATGTAAGGGCACAATAATAACAATAGTGGGCTTCTATGGGGCACAATAAACAATATGGGGACTACACGGGCACAAAAATACAATAAGGCGCTTACACTAATAACAATAAGGGGTTACACTAGTATTATAAGGACCTAAAAAATCTTTCTTAGTCTTAGATTGGTGCTTTGATTGCTCATAGAAATTATTTAGCTTTTAGATGGCCTCCTCCAATGATCTAGATTCATCAAACTCAATCTTGTCTTTGAATGCAATCGCTAATCCACTAATGAATCTCTAAATTTTTGCCTTCTCCTCCTTGAGGTAAGGCACATACCTCAATAGCTCCAAGAACCTACTAGTCTACTCCTCATCTATTATCGATCCCATCTTTAACTCATAGAATTATTTTTCCATGTCATCAAAGTAGCTCTCTGATAGGTACTTCTTCTTGAATAGTCTCTCGAACTCATTCCACTTCAAGTCCCCCTCATGAATACTTCTTACATTCTTCACATCTTCCCACCAAATATCTACTTTACATTTGATATTGAATGTAGCTATTTTGTCTTTCATGTTCTCTGAATTATAATGCAACTTGAAGAACTTCCTCATACCAAGCAACCATGCCTTTGCATCCTATGATTTCTTCATCTCTCCATCATATGTAAGAGAGTTGGATTTCTTAAATTAATCTGGCAAGTATCCCCTGTCACTCATCCTGTAAGGATGATAATGATGATGACCATAATGCCTATCAGAACCATAACTAGAGTAGTACCTGCGTCCATCACGTATCCTCTCCGGAGTATCCAACAACCTATCATCTCTCACTATGTCATCTCTATCTGACCTGTGACCACCATGAGACCTGCTTCCATATTCCCCATTATTTTTTTTCCTCTTGCTCATGTCTGATCCGAAGTGGTCCTTGTCACTGCAATTCTGACAAACTCTAAAAGAACACTTCATTTACCTTCACTTGTTTCTCCTATGCATGTGTGATTCTGCCATTTTTTGCATTACAACTCCTTATTTCTCCCTTTAATCTTCTCAGTGTGTTTTCCAAATCAGAATAGTTCCCAATACCACATTGCTCATCTGATCGATAGGGAGATTCTCGGGAACTGTAGTCTACCATCTTGCTAGTCATCTTTGATATTCTTCCTGCAAGGTATATCATTTTAGCTAAACCAAATCACAATAAAAATTGTACCTTAGCACAATTTGGGGAGGATACCTCGTCTGCAAGATCAACAAATCAGCATAATACATGTATACCATAATCATGAAAACATATAGAAATATAACAAAAAATCAAACGACCATGTAACCATCATTCTAGCTAGAGTCTAGTCATCAATGCATGACCATATCAACTACACATACAATGACCCCAAGAATGAAAAAAACCACCACATCATTGTACACTTGACCACATGTGAATAATAATGTGCATACAAAATGTATAATAGTCCATAAACTCATGATGACACACTTCACAACAACACCACCAACTTCCCATGACGACCACTCTGCAACCATAACCCATGCTATACAAATGCAACAAGCACATGGTCTTACAACACAAGAAACACATATGCAACTGACATGAATGCATGACCAACACACAACCTATCTAGTCCAAGCAGTGAACCGTGCTTTGATACCACTATGTAACACACTCCTCCCACATCTACCCAAGTAACTAGCCAACTAGGGTAAACATGTGATGAGAAGTTACTGTGATATGATTCGACTCCCTATGTGTTAGTTAAGGAAGTGGAACCGATGAAAACACACCATACAAAACTCCCAGGATCCATCCCAACCACTTAGGTAACCAACCCCTAAGACCAACTAAGTTCTTATACCATTAAACACCCGAACACTCCCTTGATATGGAGAAGCATGCATCCAAGAGGCTCTAGACGCTCCCATGACATCAGTATGCATGCATCCATGGACTTTTCTACCCAATGATGTGCCTGTGTCTCTGGGATTTGAGCCACTTTTTTAGACCCAGAGCCTAGGTCACTACCCAAAGCTAAATAACAATTTCAGAACTGAAAAATAACAACATAACAATGATACAAATTCAATTACTTGAACAAGGACTTTAATGGACCCCTACTAGAATGACAGGAATTTCGTCAAACATGTCACAAATATGAAATCTATAGGTTTAAACAACATATATGAGCATAGGGGTGTCATACTCATCTGAGAATCACTAAGAAGCATTGATGCCTCAACATTAATTGTAGTTTCATCCATTAGGCCATTGATGCATTTTTCCTTCATTTACAAGTAAAAAAACGATGAGAGCCATACATAGCCACTTTCATAATACATGTGCATAACCAACATAATAACAACAAAAATATCAAGGAAGCAACATCCATATAAACCACATATAAACCAGTATAATACTCATGAAATAACAAGTATAAATAACCCCATATTAATGATGTAAAGGTGAACCCATTGTGGGACTTCCACGAACCACTCAACTGTAGACATGGCTGAGCCAAATCTCTCTTCAACCTGTCACCTCTGTGCCATATTCCAAGCATGAATATGGGATCTCATTGAACACATCAATCAAAACCATATAGGGCTTCCAAAGGACAAAGCACCTCAACCCATCAAACAGTGATTCCACCTCATGGTCGGACATCACAAAACCATCATCAGATTGGTCTCTACCCAATCCTTCCAAGACTCCAAAGCGTTTTTTCCAACCAAGGCTTTGAGGACTAGTGACTCAACCCACAACTATCATCAGGCTTCAAAAGTGTTTGTCCAACTAGGGCTTCTAAGACTAGTAACTCAACCAACCAAGGGCTACCAGAGCATTTTTCCAACCAAGGCTTCCAGGAGTAGTAACTCAACCCAAGCTGTTACAGGGCTTCTGGGAACTAGTAATTGAACCCAAGCTAAAGGAAACATGAGAACCAACCAAAAAAACAAAGAAATGAACCCACAACACCATGGCCATCCAAAAAATTGCAAGATTAGGCAAATCCACTATAAATCCAAGCAATCCTTCATGTCAATGACAATTCATGACCAATAAACCACATGCATATGCCATGATGCCAAAACTAGTGAGGAAAACATACATGCAACTCGATACCTGCAAGAAAAACCTTTTGTAGTTTTTTTATTCCGATGTCCTCTTGTGCTTTCCATCTCTTCCTTTTCCTTCTTGCTCCAAAACTCCAAGTATGCCACACTATCCAAGAGTTCTCCAAGAAACTCTTAAGTGTCCAAGAGTATGAGAGAGAGAGAGAGAATAGAGAGAGAGATACAAAACTCAACTGTCAAAAGTCTGTGAACTGATCCTCCGAAGCCTTTTTATTTGTGAAGCCTCTATTTTCTTCATTTTCCATTATTTTCTTTCATTTTCCTCTTCGCATGCAACCTGTTACCTTTCACCTCCCTTTTCTCCTAATTTCCATTATTTTCATAAATAAATGTGCCAAAATGCCATTTTTCCTTTCCAGGGCCTTTTCCATTGCCTTTGCCAATTTCCTTAGCCAATAATCAATCACAATGATCCCCATCACTATTTTTTTTCCCAACATTTAGCTTTGAATAAGTGTCCCATCAACCATGGTTATTAGTTTTCCTTTATTAACTTTTATTACATGGAATTTTCACGGGGGTTGTTACAAATACATCTGGAAAAGGTTTTCTAGTGACAATTCACATTTCAATTCAAGTAAAGAAACAATCATGTTTCATCTCCCTATTCAGGTGGGATCATTCTATGTGAATTCAAGGAATAAGTCGGGACCTAGAGGTATGATATTCACAACATCATCTATGAACTGAGGAAAGATAAGGACTAGGAGAACCAAATAGCATTGTAGAATATAGTGCAAAAAAATACACTTGGGAAGAAGTTACGCCTATCCTACAGTCAAACAAGTCAGACCTTTCTCACCTTTCTAGCAAGAAACGTGGCACTTAGAACCTATGGAAGTGAGGATAATGGAGATGACTAGGAAACAAAGTCACAAGCTCTAATATTATATAATAGTCAACTAGCTACTTCGTCAAAGCAAGCATTCACTATGGAGACCTTACCCTCTGCTATGTCAGGATTAGAGGCAATTGAATCAAGAGATGTGTCCAAGCCCAAACACGTGTCAATTGTGGAACAATTCACGGAATTAGCCAAGAAAGCCTCTAAAGAGAGGAAAAGATACATTAGAATTGTAGAGAATCAACCCCTTCCTCTAATGCAGCATAAAAGTGCATTATATTATGAAAGGGGTATCTTCAAGATGGCTATGTTACAATCAAAGGTGGAGACAAAAATATCCATGTCTTAATATCAAGTCCACCAAATGTCCTTGTACATGGATAATATTTTGTATCCTGATCTCATGGATTTGAACTTGCAAGTGCCTCACTTGGTGCAAATATAGATGCATAGGACAAATGCCATGGCCAAGAAACTGCAAGACTTATACACCAATTCCCTTTCAATTGTAAATGTGTCAAGGTTCTACAATGGAGAGGGGAGAAAATTGAGCCTCTAAGTGAGAGATAGTAGTACCACCCAAGAAGAGACACACATGAACCAGAAGGATATGTCTAACATCCAACAGAATAGTCCACAAAGGATGTGACGATCATTACAACCAACAAATGAATAAATATATGTCTAATATCATGCAAAATATTCCACAAGGATGGGACAACAATAAAAACCATTAAAACACATTCTTAATAAGTTAAGTACTAAAATAACTGAAATAGTTCAACTATCTTAGAACATGTGAAAGAAAACATGAAATACGAACATACACAAAATAGTCTTACAAATATTCATAATCCATGCATGAAGAACATGTTGGCCTTGAAGGCTTTTGTCATTAAGTAAAATTTCCAAGACACATGCTTACAATGTACATCACTAGCTCCAATAATGGAACATTGGAGCCACTCCTTGTTGCTCAAAGAACTAGCTTATATCTATAATGCCTTATGGGAGGAGCCAAGGTGAAAAAGTCATTTTCTCATACAATGAGGGAGTATATATAACCAAGGGGTGATGCTTCCCCTCCTTGTAACTCTTTGACTACCCTTATGATTGTTTGACTTCCTATGACTTTTTAGCTTACATGACTTTCCATATTACATATGTGTCCTTTGGACTTCCACTTTACAATGAATACAATATACATGGTCCACAATGATGATGTGGCATATGACAATTCATGACAAGACATGACATGGCACTGTTGATTTGAATTGTTTGAATGATGTGGTAATGTCAAGCCACTAGCATTGTTGTGGATTGTATATTCTTGAGAATGCTCTTGTCTTCCACCTCCTCATGGCTTGGTGATAGGAATGTTTATGATCTCAAGTCTTGAGTTGTGATCGTGCTTTGGTATCCCTTTCCTTTGCCTTAATAGATCAACTTGCATTCTTAGCTATAGGAATGTTTTTTCATGTCCTCCTACTTCATCCCCTTATTCATCATCCATCCATCGTATGATAAGATGTAGGTATCTACAATTCACTCATTATGAGATGACATCAACCCAAAAAAACCTCCTGGCCTAAGATGATGCATTCTAACTGATGAAGTAAGCCAGAACTAGGTAGTAGGATGGAAAGGGGGGCTCACTAACTGCACATTACGCAGTTCTAGCAACCAGGGATGATGCTTGAGGCCTGAGACTGTGCAATGCATAGTTTAGGTTGGGTCGAGGGTCAAATCTATGCAGTTTTGACAACTAATGGGACAAGATAAAGGTATGGTCATTGCCAGAAAATTTTGCGCAGTTCTGTGAGGCATGGGAGGCTGGTCCACTATGGTATTGTGTTGTTCAAAGGCCTAGGGAGAGAGCTTAAGGCTTGTTCTTGGACAATGTGCAGTAAAGGCCAGGCTATATGAGAGGATTATGCAATTTTGGAGGTGAAGGTTGGGTCTTGGGCTCAGGAATTGTGTAGTACAATAGTCCTGGGAGGTAGGAACTTCAAATTGTGCATAATAAAAGGCCAAGATCACATCTAGAGGACTAGACGAATGTAAATCGCAGTCAAGGCAAGCTGTGTGAGGTCAAGGTGCTAGGTCGAGAAGCCTCTTCAGAAATGGTTAAGTGTTAGACCAATGAGACTGATGTGTGAAATGATAAAGCTTCGACTGTGATCTAACACTTAGAATACTTGACAACTCAACAACATAGATCACCAAAGACCCATAAACAATACATTTTCTTGTGTGTGACCAATCTATGACCAATTATGACAAGTGTGACACCACAAATACACTTTACAAGGACCGTGAAGACACTTGTGTGACAATGCTCAAAATTTTGTGAATGAGTGCAACAAGTGTTTATATGGTTAGGACAACTCATAATCACAAAGATGGACCCTTGGAACCACCAGAATGATCTTTTACACTTGATGTGACAACGCACATGGGAAAAGATGACATTTTTCCTAATTAACAAATGGGACTAGAACACTCCAAAAAGATACATGAAATGAATCTTAGTGTTTGCAACAACAATGTACAAGACCAAGGAAGGCTCCGAAATTAAGCATAGGCCAAAATTTTGGAGGGTGTTGCAGTCGCTACAACACCTTGAAAATCACATTCTTCAATTCCAATTTACATATAAATGTTGCATGTAAATCATATTCTTCCCAATTAAAAAAATAATTATTATTATAGTACTATTGTTCAATTAATATATAGTAGATCAATATAGAAATAAACTAAATTTTAAAATTCCATCTTATCTATGATTTTTCTGATCGGAAATGAGACATGCACATATCTTATGTATTTGTATGGGGCATTTCTATAAGCAATGCATCATCACTATAACCCTTAGAACAGGGATAATACCACATAACATAGTAGTGAGTGCAAGAAGGTAGTCATTCTAGTGAATCCGATAAGGTGGTGTTATTATTGTGTATAAAATGTAAATATTTGAATGAATATACCTCGAGTCAAACTTTGTGTAAAGTTAAGAGTAGTTTTCTTAACAAAATGGATGCATAAAAGAAGATCTACTTCAATGGATGAATGGAAGAATACTCATTTCAATTTGGTATCTAGATGAACTTATTACATGTTTGGTTAAATATGTTTAATGCTAAATAAACATTTTTTTTATTTAAAATTTAATAAAGATTATTTGAGATTCATGGGATCGTAGATATCAAATATTATCATCGTAAAAATAAGTGTATTATAATTTATTTTTTTATTTTTTTTATTTTTTTCAGATAAAAAAAACGTTGGTTTATATAATGTATTAGTACATTTTTTAGAATGTTATCAAAATTTACATACTGCAAGTGTCCCCATATCATACTAAAGTGTAATACTGAAATATTTAAAATATGACTATATGTTCAAAAAGTATTTCGAGGACCAGATATTATCATAAAACAATGGTAAATATGTTTAGCTATAAAACCACAAAAATGACTAAACAAATAAGATTCCAATGTTAAGGGAGTAGTATTGTGCCTTCTTCTCTGATGGTATTTTCTTCCATAGATATGAATTTCATGTAGCCAATACCATATGTGAGGCCCTTTTTAGATAGAGAGTCAGCAACAATATTAGATTCCCTGAATATATGTTGAAATGTGATGTGTTGAAAGGACTATTTGATGAAATAGATGTGGGAAATCCATTTGCAAATATTTAGAGGAGAAAAAATTGTATTGACTATAATCCCATCAATGAGGGCATTGGAATCTCCATATATGTGAATGGTGTCAATAGACAATCTTCTGGAGAACCATAGTAGTCCCCAAAGTGATAGAATCTCTACCTGCATTTTGTACCTGCACCTGCATTCCAAGATATTTTATAGTGTTTCCTATTATCTATTATGATCCATATGCCACAATCATAGACACCTCTCTGAGCTGCTCCATCAAAATAACTTGCATGAAAAATTATGTCAAGTGGGATGTGGCGGATCGATAGAACCTTATCCTCTATGTGTCAGTGCTCAAAGTATCCATCCATCTTCCAACATTGAAAATTATTCTATGAATATTAAGCATGCAGTCTTCAAATATAAAACCATTTCTGGCCTGCCGAATTTCCTAGAAAAATGAAAAGTGGGATGGCCTAGATTTTACCCCTGTGCTTTATCCACCAAATTAGGAATTTCTCTATGGACTAGAAGCATCTGAAAGGTATGTTGAGTTGGATTAGTATGCATCTCCAGACCTATAATGTCATAGGACATTCCAAAAATAGATGTTCATTTGTCTCCAATGAAAGCCTGCAAAGCGAACATCTACCAGGCTCGTGTATACCTCTTTTCTAGGGATTCTCCCAAGTCAGAGTTTTATTGTGCCAAAGAAACCAAATATAAAGAATGATCTTATTGGGGATGTTAAGTTTACAGATCTTATAGAACCAGATAGGTTGAGTAAAATAGAAAAGAGTGCTCATAATGTACTTGCAGGAATTCGCTACTACCACCGAGTTGCATTATAATTTCCCTACCCATGTGATGTGATCTCCTTCCTTAGTCCTACAAAGGCCTGCCCTTCATAGTGTCTTTATGAATGAATTCCATTCCTTTGCATAGTGGCCAACTAGACCCATGTCTTCAGCCTTTTTCCAAATAGGAAATTTATCGCGCCATCCCAGCATGACCTGTTCCAGAAAAAAGTACCCTCTAGAATGTATTCTGACCAAGGTATCCTTAGAGAGCAGATTATCACCCTTAATGCCTAGAATATTACCAATACCAATAATAATCTGGTTTTATTTGCCAAATGACCATGTAATTTGTCTGAGAAACTAGTCTTTTACCTTATAGAAACTAGTCCATATATAAGATCCAACTTTGATTCCAATGAGCCCTTCTCTAATCTAGTCATCATATTTTATATTCTGTAGATATTTGGATGAGATTATATCTTGCCAACTTCCTTCCCAGAATAGTGTGCACCAGATTGGTTTGATAATGAGTGCCCATCCAAAAATCTTAATGTCCAATAATCCCCATCCACTAAAATTTTTTGGGACAATGATCTTCTCCCACTTGATAAGGTAGTATTTATGTCTCGAATCCAAACCTGCCCAGATGAACTATACCATGTAACTTTTGATTTTGTTCATAACTAGTGATGGTAGAATATATAGACATGCCCAATGCACCATGATTTGTTGGAGAACTACTTGTGCTAGAATGTATCTGCCGCCAAGAGACAGTCATCGATGGGACCAACAATAGAGTTTTTTGTGAAATTTGTCCAGAAGCCACTGCCAGTCAGTAATCCTGTAACTATTTGGCTTGAGATGGAAGCCCAGGTAGGTAAGACCATCACCTAAGGGTTGTGAGCATAAATTAGAGAGTTCTGGAATTATGTTTATCTCCTCCTAATCACCATAAGATTACACGATTAACAATTTATCTCCGTTAACCATCATCCCCGAAGTCACACCAAATCTCTAGATAATATAGTGTAAAGTCATCCATTGATGTTTGGAAACCATCCCAAAGGTGAGGATGCCATCCACGAAGAAGTTGTGTGTAATATCAATATGGGATCCCAGGTGGACACCACAAAATAGACCCAAGGATCAAGCAACATTTATAATAAGGATGAGTCCTTCCATACCAGTATAAAACATAATGGTGACAGTGAGCGTCCCTGCCGCAAGCCCCTCCTTGCTTTGAAAAATCTAGTAAGGTAACCATTTACAAGAACAATATATTGAAAATATGCGACACAAGCCATCATCCACTCAACCATATGGATTGATAAACCAATATTTGTCAAAATGAGATGCAGAAGCAACCAATCTGCACAATCATATGCCTTCTTTAAGTCTACCTTCATGACCAAAGCCTTTAATTTCTTAGTATGAATGGAATGTATGGATTCCTGTGTAGTGGCCACTGCATCGTGAATCAGTCGGTTATAGAGAAAGTTGAATTGTTCCCCAGAGATATGAACAGAGAGGGTATTCTTAAATCTCTCTGCAATGATATTAGATATGAGCTTGTAACAAGTGTTACAAAGAGAAATAAGCCTAAATTTAGAGAAGGTAGAAGTATAAGTAACCTTCAGGATCAATGCAATACAAGTAGAATTGATGGATCTAGATACCATACCAAAATCTTCAATTCTTCAACCATTTCCAAAAGTTCCCTTCCCATCAATTCAAAGAAGTGTAGAAAAATATCCATTGTCCAGCCGTTCAGGCTCGGGAATTTATCTTTAGAAAAGGCTTTCAATACCCAGAGGAATTCATATATGGAAATCGAGCTAGACAATACCTCATTTTTCTCCTCATTAAACATTTGAGGATATTCCATCATAGCCCAAATCTGGTCTTCAATATGTATGCCTAACCGATCCTAGTAGAAAGACCCAAAAAAGTGTACAACTTCTCTTTGTATCTCCCAAGTCGTATACTCATTCTCTCCATTCCTACCAAGCATATGCATATGGTATTAATATTTTTTCTGTGGTTTTCATATTTATGGAAGAAATGTGTATTTTTACCCCCCTCCCTGAGCCACAAATCTCTATTATTCAGTCTCTAGGTAGTTTCTTGTATCTGGAGAATGCACCTCCTTCTGTGTTCCAAAGTTTCTAGTTTATTCCACATGGATATAGAAGGAGTTCCCTGCTACATGTCCCTCCTATGACAAGACATCTCTTCCATAATATCCTTAAGTTCAAGAGAGTGATTTTTTCTTGTTTCTGTCCCAAGTTCTGGCATGACTTTTGAGAATTTGTAATTTCTCATATACATATGCCATTGGAGAAATATTTTCTTCCCTCATTACTGAGAGCCACGTAGATTTTATCAATTAGTTGAATTCTGCATCCTCTAACTAGATTATGTTGAATTTAGAGGGAATACCCAACCGAATGTGTTCCAACCACCACTGTAAAACATTGGGAAGATGATATGATATAAAAGTGCAATCAACCCAAGATCTCCAATTTCCCAATACTTCAATGGGATTATCATGAACTAAGAAATGGTCCAATCACTTTCCTATTTGATCTTCCCCAGATCTTCCATTATGCCAAGTAAGAGAGAGAGGGTTGGGTCTAACATCCATCGGGTGATTAGAATCAAAGATGAGATGTAATCAATCGGAAATTAGATCCCTTTTGCATCGTGACCCACAACATTCCTCCCTAGAAATAATGGCATTAAAATCCTCAACCATAATGAGTGATCCAATTTTGAGAATATTGCATGCCTCCATATGATCCAAAAGGAGATCCTAGCTTTATATGGTGCATACAAGTTTAGAAAATGTATTATTTCTGTTACTCCATGAATATGTCATGTCAATAGAATACCAACAAAAAATTTATATGCTCATAGTGAGGCCCATCTAGGGTCTCAGAGTACAACGGTTCCCCTAGATAAGCCACAAGAGTCCACAACAACCATATGTCAATCTGGAAGAAAATAACTAAAATATGAAATTACTTTATCAAACGCATCCATAGTTTCTTATAACATAATTATGAAAGGTTGGATTGAACCAAAAGATTTTTTAGGGCCAATTTTTAAACAAACCCCCCAAACCTCTCAAATTCATAAAAAGACAATTCATCAAGAGGTCATAGTAGCAGGCACGTATTCCAAGGGCCAGAGAGTTATTAAAGAGATGATGGGGATATCCCTCAATTTTGAATGATCCAGAAAATGTAGGGCCTTAACCGTCGAACTTTTCTTGTAGTTTGGGGACCCCTTACCCAATCACCTTCTAACAATGATTTTGTGGGCCGAATTAGGACTAATTTCCAGAGGAGATTTATTTTTTAGGCCTTTGCGATGGAAAGAGCAACAAGATCCATGGCAGGGTTGACCATCAAGAAATCAATATTTCTCCCGACCAAATTGTGAGGGGAGTTTTCATGACCTGGGATGGCAAGGGAATGTGGGGAGGAAACCAGAATCGGCGTAAGAGCAGAATCAACTGGGGAAGGATCAATTTGTGGCGAGGATGTAGGGGGACAACAATAAATAGAGGGATTACTATGGCAAAAAGCAGAAGGGATAGTCCGAGGAGACTGAGTAGGCGAAGAGGGCATAGGAACGGGGAGGGGGGTTGTGGCAAGTGGAATATGGGTATCCCCCTGAGATAGTGAGAGATCACGACTCTTTCTGGGGTATGACAGAGGGTTAGGGGAGAGGCAAGGATAAGCGGAGAGTGATAGAGACAAAAAATCATAATTGAATAACATTTTCTTAGTATAAACATCACTATCTGAAATCGAAAACTGAAGCGCTTTTTCCCATTTTGGACGGCCCTGCCTCCATCCATTGCAACACTGACCTACACCACCTTGCAAATGTCTTCTAGGGCATTGTTCCAAAAGATGACCCGTATGATGGCACAATACACATCTAAAAGGAATGTCACAGTAGTTCAAGCGTTGTTGATGTAGTAGTTGCCGCTAGATTCATTTTTACATCCAAAATAACAATTTCCTCGAATTCAAATAAAACAATTTTCTCAAATTTAATTATTAAAAACTTTTAAAAATTAATACAAATATTATTAAATTAATTAATAAACATATTGATGATTAAAAAACACATCAATTATTAATAAATAAGATATAATAAAATAGAAATGTATAATATTGAAAAGGAAAGAGATAAAAAGAA
>APFE030087196.1:49947-61925 GCA_000404065.3 Pinus taeda
GAGCACTTTTGTGATTTGGAGGAGATGCCCCCTCGTATTTGTGACACATCTTCAGTTGTGAATTGAACTATTACTAATTGTCATTTCCTTCGAAAGTTACCTGATGACTTGGGGAACCTCAACTCTTTAAGAATGTTAAGGAAGGAAAGAAAGTACATTATGCTAAGTTCTCTTATGATTTTCAAGTTTTTCTTGGATATCTACAACGTTTCAAGTAGGAAAGTACATTCTGTTAATGAAAATTTGTCTTGATAGAAAGGTCCAATTTCAAATTCTAATGCTTTCAAAACACATTGTATAATTGTAATGTTTCTAAAAGGAAAGCATATTTCTTCAATTTAAGTATCATGATCCCATATTCCAACTTATTTTTCAGTAACCCATTAGGCTTTGTAGCTTTGAATAAATCCATGTCTTTTGATAAGATCCTCTTCCAAATTAGAACGCAGTTTCCTTTTGCAAATAACCACATACAATGTCTTGATTTTGTTATTGAGAAAATAGAGGTTGTGAAACAAGCGTGTGCCATACAAGGAATTGATTCATTGATTATGTATCAATTATGGCTCTTGATGTAACAATGTCTTGATTTTGTTGCTTGAAAATAGAGGTTATGCTTTACTATTTCACAGAATTTCTTACAATTTTTCCATAAGTATTGATTTGTAATCTCAGTCACTGAGGGATGACAGTAATGACAAAGGTAATATTCCATGGTTTGAAGTTCCCCTCTTACTAAATATTTAAATATATCACCACAATTTAACTGTTAGTTAAAGGAATTGTATTTGATTTGTAAACAATTCATTACTTGATTTATAGATTTTGATTTTTTCCCTTTTTTATTTTTTTCTCAGATTTGGTATGAGATATCTTCCAAGATTTGGGTTCCCTATTTTCCCCACCATAGCTATGAGGTTCATCATTAAATATTCTCGGAACGTTACGACTTTTCCAGTAAGTGTGCTTTGAAACATTGTTGTTGCTTTTCCATGGTGTTAATGCAAATAAGCACTGCAACTAGTGCCATTATTTAGATTAAGTGCTGAAATCTAGGTGGTCTTGTAATGATGGAGTGATTTTTTTCTAGCTACTAAGGCCATATGCATTTTTATCTCTTATGTTGTCCTGAGATATTCAAATTCAGAATAAGAATTGAGGTCTCGTTTCCACTGTAGATTGCAGCGAGTTTCTTGAACATAATATATAATAGATTATCTTTTACTAATCAACTGTGGATGTGATCCCTTGCAGGAAAGGAAATTCAAAGGGACTTTGATTTCACATTGATTTGTCAAAACATCCACACAGGAAAGGAGATTCAAAGTGACACTGATTTCACACTGATTTGTCAAAATGGAGGCAAGAGAAAAGGAAACTTTGTATTCAACGATGCTCTTAATTTCATATGTACATGCATAGACATATTAGTAGAAAATATTGAAGGGTTGCCTAAGTAATATTTTCCATTCCACTGCATTCTTTACAGCTTGTAAATAAATAACTCGGAACAATTCATTACACTACTTGTTGTTCTTTATTAATTAGTGGTTAAGATTTTGATATTGAACTGGCTAAGATTTTTCTTCCTTCTGTGAAATTGTGTGTTATAATGCTTCTTTTCCATTCACTATGTATAGCATATAAAGTGTGTCTAATGGAGTAGGAAGATTGGAAAGTCTTGTGATCCTTGAACTATGTTATAAGGCAGAAACCCAACGGGGCAGGGTAGGTGCATCCCCACAAAGGGGTCACAAATACCAAAGTTGGTATTGGCTAGTGCCTTGAGCTAGAAAATTTCCTTTACCCTTGTATTAATAATGAATCTGGAGAGATTCTAATATTATCTTTATAAAATTTATATCAGTTAAGATTGATGAATAAAATTCATGAGACATGAGCTAGGATGTCCTTGCAAGGTGTTTGTTGATTATTGGAAGTTATGATGGCCATTATGTTAGGCCAGATGGTCGCACTCCCTTGATCATGAGCATGATTGTGATCAAGATGGAAGACTTCATAGTCTAGATTGATTGTTTAGCAGTGATAGTTAGAGGGCTCATTCACAAAAGCTTCTATTTCACTAATCCTTTTTATCGAGTTGTCAGATTCAATTTCCAAAGGTTTTAATTACACTATAGATTTGAGTTCTGAGAGAGTTGTGATTCACAGTGTTAAGTATAGCACCTATGACACTTGAATGAAGACAAGCATAGTAGAGGTATCAGACTCTATTATAAGCTTACCTACATATTATAAGGGACTTGGTTGGCTTGTTTATAATTTTATAAACAAGTTCCATGTCGTGGAAATGTGAAAAAAAAACAGTGATATTGCCACCATGTGGCTCTTGTCATATATGGTTTTATAATTTTTCAAAAAATTCTCTAAGAGTTCACAATGCTAAGATTCACTAGGACTTTACAAAGTTTTATTATTTAGTAAAAGACTCGCCAAGATCTTACAAGATTTTATAATTGAGTAAAATATTTGCCATGCCTGGTGAGAGATTCGCCAAAAAATTATATATACATATTATATTATTGATAAAATCACCTTCCATTTTTCCTATATTCCTTGAAGATTCGCCCATTTATTATACATATAAATTTAGGGGGGGTTCTTAAAATTTTCCCTAGCGCAACTCTTCAACCTATTGACAAAGGTGACTAATTTCATCTTCGTGTTTCTCCACTTTACCTCTAAGTTCCAACTCGAGGTCCATTGCATTTGAGGCAAGAAAACAAACTATTCATTATGGTGTAATTGAAGTCACATTATGTCAACTTTCATATCACCCAAACAGTCATTGAGTTGGACAATAGTGTTTTTGAGTTTCTCAACCATTGTCTTCCAAACCACACACAAGGAGACCCAAACAAGAATGTATGGCAGTTGAGCAACCACAACTACCAAATTTCTAAGTATACCCACAGCTCTAAAGGGCCCATTAGAGAAGAACACCCACACATTACTAACCACACAAACAATATAAAATATAGAGCGATTGTGATAGTTGTAGAGCAAGGAAGGATACTCTTCAGGAGATCTGAAACAAAAGGAGAGACCTACCAGCTCTTCTACCACCCAAAATAAATTTATCCAAGGACAAAGCACCCCAAGAAAATCAAGACAATATCTTCATTTATGTCGACCACAAAACATTATGCACAAAGCATCCAAACATAATTGAAACCTTAACTTGATACTGGTAAGGATTGGGTATTTGCAAAGCAACAAAGAATATAATAAGATTACTGAACTAAAAACAAGGACACCCTGAGTTTCCTAAAACATAATACTTTCATTGGTTTCCAACTCACTTCCTGCAAGGAGAACTAACCATAGCACCACAATTTTGTGCACCCACCACGCACAACTCAAGGAAAAACTCATAGGATGGGAAAAATTGAACTTTTTGAATCGAAATTTCAACCATCTTCCAATGTCAAGGGACGTGATGATTAATTCATCATTGCCACAAGAGGCCTACGGAATGAAAATCTTTCAGACTAACCCAACATTCCCACACACCTTGTCCATCATTTCATAGCAAAGGTTAATTAATTTACAACGACTTGGGATGATGCTATATAGATTGAGCTTGCATCGGCTCATATTGTGGGCGACATATAAGACAATCTCCATGACAAGATTTTGATGAGAGCTCGAAATGGTGCATATGAAGGAATTACGTGCAAAATGAAGCCTAATGGGGGGTGCCACGTATAACACCCCCCATCCTCCAACCTACTCTTACCTTTTTAATATTTTTTGTCATAGTATTATTAAATAAAAATTAGAGAACAAAATATGACCTTAATTAGTCATCCACCATTAACTAACTGAACTTCAAGGTGCATCCTTCATTTGCACACTAGTCTACTTCTTTGTTTTTATCCCATAAGACATGGAAAAAACTAATTGAGGGGAATTCTTTTGCAATTCATTGGATATGATTTAATAATTCTTCATGGGAGGAATCTTTTACCATGTGTTGGATGATTATGAGAAAGTATCCTAACACTATAAGAGAAGGGAAATTAAATTATTTAGCGAGGAGGACTTGCAAAAACCCATAAGCTTCTACCTAGTTATTTGTCATTTTTCCAAGGTCACATGAGTAGTTCATGATTTTGGTTCCATCAAGACCAAAGAGCACCCCTCCCCTCCTACCACCCCTAGATTCCTTTTTTAGACACCATCAAAATTGAGGACATGGCTTGAGAGTTGAGCCTTCCAAGCCCTGAAGGCTCCCCAATAGAGACAAAGTTTCCATTTGACCTGTGATACTTTTTTATTCTATCCCAAAGACAATGCCTTTGAGAGAGCAAGATTTGAATTCACATAGATTCATAGGCATCCAAACTTTAAGGGGAGTTTATTTTACAATGGAGACCTCAAAATTCTAACCACAAGTGCAAGGTTTCATTGTCATTGATTGGCAAAGCACTTTATTATTTTTGAAGATGCTTTCATTCCTATCTATCCAAACTTTCTACCAAATGTACTTTGGCAAAGCTTCCCAAATTTATTTGAAAAAAAATAGTTTTGGATGAATATGCCAAAATATTGTAATAAATATGAGAAGAAAAGGTCTTGGAGTGAGCATAGCCAAATCAACCTATTAGACAAAGGAGCAAGAGCATGACCTCTTTGATATAAGATGTACTATGATGCTTTTAATAAGATTAAAAATAAGAGCATTTCTATATATAGACATGTGAAATTTATATAAAATATAAATAGTAATATAAGTCTTTCAAGCATAGATCTATTTCAACTCCTAATCTATCGAGTGTTGAAATGCATCAACTCTCTCAAAGTGCAAATCTTTCCTCAAATCCTGCACTTAAAAAAAGTTTTACATCTTGAGAAATTTGATCTTTCTAGAGACTTGGTAAATCTAGAGTTAAGATATATCTATATTATTTCTTAAAATAAGCATAAACCACATAGTAGTGAGGGCAAAAAAGTAGTCATCTTAGTGAGTGCAATAAGATAATGTTACCATTACGATATAAAAAGTAAAAATTTAAATAAATACACATCTAAGTCATAATAGTGGGTGCATAAAAGTAATCATGCTAATTTATGCAATAAGGTAATGTTACTACTATGATATAAAAGGTGAAGATTTAAATAAATACACATCAAGTCAAGCCTTTTGTAAGGTTAGCGTACTTCTCTTAACAAACATGGGTGATTGGAAGAATGATCACTTCAATTTAGCATGTTGATGAACTTATTAGGTATGTCACATGTGTTGAATAGACTTCAAGGAAATCAGTATTTTTAATTAAAATTCAATAAAAATCATTCTCGAATGATGAAATAAACCAACAAAAACGCTAACCGTTTCTGAGAAAAGAAAAACAGAAAAGTAAGAAGTAAATCCAACCGATGACGCATTTTACTTGGAGATTTTCTTTGAGTTTTTGGTAACTATTATCTGATGCATTTTAGTTGAAGATTTTCTTCGGGTTTTTGGTAACTATTTTCTGGTGTTTCCTTAGTTTCCCGTAAGTTGCAAAGGATATTTCAAGTTTCATGTCTTTTTTTAGAACCTTGATATCAAGATATTTGGAATTTTTTTTATTTTTTTTATTAGTTTCGGTGATAATAGAATTTTAGTAATCAATTTCCCTCTTGATTATTATTAGTTTAGTATTGATCAATGCAATTTATATTTTAAAAAATAAATATTTACTTTTCAATATTATTAAAAACATTATTTTCCAAACATTAGATTGGACCATAACTTCAAGGTATTAATTGCACAATATAATATCATGTGGATAACTGCCTCACATATTTTATGCCATAATTTATGTATATGGTTGCAATATCCATGTATGATTTTTAGATATTTGTGGAGTGATTTTTTATTTTCAAACTTTGCAAGAAAACCATCCAAAAATAAAATCCCTGAAAATAGTTCATATCATGAGTTACTTCAACCACAATTTAAGCAAGTCTTTGCAAAAAAATTTGAATAAGAATAAGATGTTAATAAATATACTTACCAAGAATTATTTCCCAACATAATTTATATTTTCCTCAACACATCTGTAGAAGTAAAATAGTAAATGTGTATACTTAATAGTGGTTACTACCCAGCAAAATGCATGCAAGTCTTTGTGCCTCAGCAAGCAATTAATTTATCCACTTCACAACTCAATTTATCTCAATATATTGGTTCCTCCAAAAAAACCAAGACTACAAGATTCGATTTACCTATTAACCACTATTGATTTATTGATTTAACATTTACCAATACAAGTTTTAACTTTTATGCAATTTTCCCATCAACACTAACAAGTGTTGTTTTCTTTTGTTTTCTTTAATAAACATTTGGCAACAGATTGTTATTACTATATTGCTCCCATTCATGTCTTATTCCACCTACTTTGGTATGCCAAGTTTTTGTTTTCCAACACCATTGAACTGTGTGTAAATACCAACCCTTTGGAATCTTAGTCTGATTGCAGCCTTTTGTGGGGTGGTGAGTCATGAATGCCCTTTCAGTAATACACG
Source organism: Pinus taeda (assembly GCA_000404065.3). NCBI lineage: Eukaryota > Viridiplantae > Streptophyta > Pinopsida > Pinales > Pinaceae > Pinus > Pinus taeda. The sequence continues at coordinate 56,485 of APFE030087196.1, forward strand.
CTCATGCATGGTCACTAGTACCAGTTTCTTGCGAGCAAATTTTCAATTTTGAGACAAAAGAATCATCTAAAATTATAAAGCATACAAGACAAAACTGATCATGTTCAGAGTGAAATATCAGATCAGTTATGGTGATATTCACCTTCGATTTAGAGCTTCCATTTTGGAGTTTAAGTGCCACCTGAAGATCCTAATGTAATTGTTAAAGGAATGGGAATGAAGAATATTTGAGTAGGACTTCTAACCAATTGAACAATATCCATCCAAAAACAGAATTCATCTACTATTACTATATGTTTTTATCAAATATTACTCTAAAATCTGGTGGCTTGTGAAGATAATTCTCTTCGATTGAAGGGAAATGCCTACTCAAATTACTTCCCTGTACACCCTATTTGATTTTGGGACGAAGGTAGTACTCTGGCTCATTGAAGAATTTGACAATTGTTTCTGCTTTGCCAGGACAAAGATCGGTGCTCTCCAAGATGGCCTTTTGAGATGCCTTGGATATAGCCTTAATTGACCCTAAACCCTGCATAAGCTTTACAAAATATGCAATGCCCGGAGTCAAATTTAAAATAAATGCTGAACTTAAAGAACCCAGTTATTTCATCAATCTGCCGGGCAATCAATACAAAGCACTTGAGAGATTAGAAGTAATTTACCGTGTGTGCATCATGGGTATCAATCCCAGGTATGGCAGTTAGTGCTGTAATGCAAGCTTCGACAGTTTGAACGGATTGCTCTCGCTTCAGAACAATGCGAAATGCCAAAAATTACAAGCAAAATTTTCAGTACAATTCAAAAATTTGTCCTCGCCTATAAATGTGAACAAGACGAACAGGGTTTGAAAAAAAAAGTAATTAGGGTTTCGAAATAAGGTTACAAGTGTTCGAAGTCCGTAGATTTGGGTTTAAGCATAGAACAAGAGCAGGGGAAGCTATATACGATTCATAAATATAATTTGGGAACATTATTGTTTAAAGATATGCAATTGTGACTTTGAATTACACATTCTTTTACAGGAAAGTACATAAATACTGACCTCAATATTGATCTTACTGGGAATATTATTGTTTAAAGATGTGCAATTGTGACTTGAATTACACATTCTTTTACAGGAAAATACAGAAATACTGACCTCAATATTGATCTTTGCAACAACATCATGCCGTTTAATTTCTGTTAAAACAATATGGTTGAAAAACTGTTAAATAATGATTCGTTACACCGCTTTCTTTCAAAGACAGATCAAACTGGACTAAGTAACATTTCACACAAAGGGCATTTGATTTCTCACTTTACCATTGAAAGAAAGTAATGACAAAAAGCAGTCTGAAACAGAGAAACATTAAAAATCAGACAAAACGACTTCCTGATTTACTGGCATGTTTGAAATGTCCATAAAACAGAGATGGACTGTTGGCATTGTAGAATGGCTCGTCTAATAAGGTTTTATCATATTTGCCATCAGCATGACCTTAGGGAACTTTAATTAAACGGGAGAAGCAATCAGAGTATTGCGCAATCCCGAGACACTATAAAGAAATTTGGGTGAATAATCTTTATTCCAATTATTTGGAAATGAAAACTTGAGTGACATACCTCCGTGGACAAGTGCCAGTTTCAACATCTTTTCAAACCCCATGGCTGCATTTTGCACTGGAATGAAAGTAGGCTTCCCTATGGCTAAACCAGATCTTCATCACAGGTCATTATTTATAAGTAATTTTTGAATTAATGGAACTTCAGACACCTTCCTTGGAAAGATTACAGAAATTTCAGGGCAGTTCATATACTCACTTGAAATACGAATCTATGAAGCGCTGGTTCTCGTCATTTGTTGTAATGGTGGCAATCACGTAGAAATGCCCAAATTGGGTTTTCATCTTCTCAATTCTGAAGCCATTCCGTTAGGCGAGTATAAAGATATTAAGAATGGTACTATAATCAAGCTGGCATGGAGATTCAATTCATCAAACTGAGTTTATGGCAAACCTGCCAAAAGTTGCTGTAGTATCATCTGCAGATTCCCAGTTTGTGATGAAGATGAAAGCTATGGAGAGCCCGGCAGTATTGAAGATAAAGTCCTGAGGATATTATTGCAAAAAATTACATAATCTTTCATTTACAGACTCGTCCTTCCCCAGTTAATTAATCCAAGATATATATCCCCTGAATCATTTAAAATCATCACAACCCTAGTACTGGACATTGCCTTAGATGAATAGTAGAGATTCACAGGACTATCAATAGAAATATTTGAAAAGAACGAGCATGTATATTAGTCTTACAGGTTCAACTGGAAGAAAGTTGAGTCGATATGAGGCTGCATGAAGCAAGGAAGACAAAGAATGGAGAAGATGCGGGTGCCGGTCTCTCCATTTTATATTCATCATGCAAACTCCTCCACTATATTTGGCCATTTCTCTCAATTTGAATCTGAGACACTTTCTCTGGCGTGTGGTGTACTTACTCCCACTGGACCAGAGCAATTAGCTAACACTAACAATGGCCTGACTAAGCAACATCCCGCCAACAAAGAAACAAATATTTCTTGGTTTATAGCCAATGTCGATTGGAAAATATGTCATTGTGCGAATTGTTCAATTTTCAATACAAAATGGTGAAGTAATGAAAGCTCTCCGGAAATAAAGTTTATTCAATGTGTCACATATTTGCAGGATGATGTCTGAAATTAAGAATTCATCATAATACCTTTACATTAATATTAAAGAGGGAAATGTTAACATGAATCTATTGTTCCTCCTCTTTCAAAAAGATAGCAATGGAAATGAATATTGAAAGAGAATCTTCTCTTATGGATGTTTCGAGAAAGGATAGCAATGGAAAATCAATATCGGAACATAATTTTTTTTTGGGAAGTTTTGAGAAAGGATACCAATGAAAATGAAATAATGGAAATGAATATTGAATGAGAATCTTCTCCCACGAATGTTTTGAGAAAGGATAGCAATGGAAAATAAATAAATAAATATATATTATAATTTATATTTATATTTGGGAAGTTTTGAAAAAGGATATCAATGAAAATGAAATATTAGAAAAGAGAATTTTCTTGGAAGGGAGGTAATTTTTTTTAGAAAGTTACACAATGAAAATGAAATATAGGAAAATAAATAAATAGTGGTGTATGAACTATATTATTTATCAAGTATATTGGAAAACCATTTTTTAATGTATAAAATTGTAAGTATTTTATTGAACTTTTAACCAAGACTCAAGAAATGGATAGATGGAAATTTTTATGATGGATTTGTGCGGGAAAATTTAGGATGAAAATTAAATTTTGAGTTTCTTCAATTTAGAAGGTATTTTGCTTCCAAAATGTCATATAGGATTTCAAATCTTGAGTTTATTTGATGTGGAGAACAATCATGTAAGATTTTCTAATGGAAAAGGCACAAAATGACAAAGAACTCATGGGAGGAAACCAGTGTCTTAGCAAACATACAACACAGATAATTAAACGTTTTATTGGCCTAGCTATCGATTAAAGGATCTTCTTTCCATGAATAGATATTAGTTCAATATAAACTATGAGAGTTGATCTACAATGTTGAGAATATGTATGCATCCCTAACTATAATTTGATATATTTTTTGCTTCAAATCCATTTTCATCAAAAAAGAGATTTTTTTTTAAGTTAGGCATTTTTCATTATGTCAAATGAGGATTACATAGACCAAAAATTTCTTGCTACTAGTCTTCCCTAAGGGAAACCAGACCTATAACATAAGTTCAAAGTCTTGAAGTTGCTAAGACCTCATCTAGCTAGAGCATATTGTAAATAGAAACTTATAAAAATAGATTGGATGTGCCAAACCTTGACATACATCGACATGAAAAGACAACAAAGACTACTGGTGTTGCAAGAAAAAAACCAGTGAATCATAACAACTATTGGGCAAAATCTCCTTGAATGATCTTTGATTCTTTGAAGGTATTTTCTTCCTTTTTTCTTGTGAACATTAATCCATCCCGAGAAGTTGTCAAGAGAAAATGACGTGAATACATTGGCTACATTTCCTTGAGGCATTTCCATTTACAAAGGATCTACAACTATGATTGTTTCATTATCACTGTTGGAGTGATCTGATTCATGAAGATGTTTATGCCCGCTCATGGATGAAACCAGGATCATGGTTATATCTCTTTCTTCTCTATTTGAGGGATCCAGACAAGAGTAGGAAGATGGCAGAGGAGGAGGAGGGATCCCAAAGTCTATGGGATGAAATGGCACTGTGTGTGGTTGAGTTAGGGTTGAACGACTAGATATGGTTGCAGATGCATGTTGTCTTGCATGCGAGCTAAGGATTGTTTAGATCCTTGTGGGTCTTTCCATCCCTGATTCCTTTTCTTAGCATCATGAGCATGAGAATTCCATTGAGAAGAGGGGTAGTCATTCTGAAGATGACCTGGCTATTGACATGACCTACAATGAAAAGTTGTGTTCTATAATCCACCGGTTGTGAAAAGGTTATGCCATTCCAATTGACCAGTATCTTATCAAGCAACCTCTTGTTGAGATATATTTCAACAAAAATGTGTGAGAATATTACAATACCCCTCCTAAGTTTGTTTGCATCTATCTTAATAAAATTATGGAGAGAGTTTCCTACAAAAGCTAATATATTTGGAGTTACCAAACGATGGGAATATTAGGAAGTCTTACCCAAACTAGAGTGCCCAAATATTTCATGGATAAAGAGTTAAATTCAGGAAACCATGACTGAAAGGAGAGCCCAAAATGGCCTCAAAACCAGGGTCCTTGATCAAAAAATATTTGATGATCCTCTCGATTTTTTAAATAAATGACAAAGAAGCCCTTTGAACATAAATATGGATCTGTATTTGGGGATTAGGTTTGATGCACCCATTCCTAGAGTGAAAATGTTGATGGCCATGGACCATTAAAATATCATATTATGGCATTCCACTCATAGGTTAAGCTAAGAAGAGTAGATAGGAGGTCTTCCAACTCTACATCTAGAATATCTTCTACTTGTTCTACCGTGAAGGCTAGCCTTGAGAGATATCTAGGAGTCAGTTGTGAGATCCCTAGTTGTGAACCATCCTTAAAGGATTGTGGCTAAGAGGAAGAGGGTGCACCCTAGCCTTTGGTTCCTCTGCTCACTCTTAATACTAGGAGGATTAAGGCATCCTTGCCTATACCATAATCTTTAAGCAATATCCCTTCCTGAAGTTACCTACCACGATGTAGGAGCTACATTGAGATGAAAGGGATTCATTTTTTATTTTGGATTCTACATCTGCCTGTTATGAAGCAGCTCAAGAAAAGATAGAAAAGATAGATCAACGCCTTAGAATTCAGCCTCTTCGAGGGGGCAACCTCCTTTATATTACATAAATGAACAATTCTTGGATGATACAAATGACAAAACCTCCTTTCTATATAT
>APFE030087196.1:68039-163558 GCA_000404065.3 Pinus taeda
ATTTAAAAAAATATACACACCTTTTTTCACTTTGTAGGAGCTCGATATTGCCTCTGATGTATCTCTGTAATTTCGGATCATCCAGTTCTGAAATTGCAACCTGCGGTAGCCCTCTATGTCTTCTTTCTAATGCCACTAGTCTGACCCCAATTGGATTCTCCAATGAAGAGTTATGCCAAATCTCCCACAGTGACCTGATTATAGACTAGTTCAGTAGAGCGAACTTGTACAATGTGCCACGAGTCACTGTTTCAACCTTTAGCTCTGAAAAATATATAGAATAAACTATAGTCCGTCCTCTTTCTGCACCTTCATATGAATTTCCAATCCAATGATCAGAGAAAAAGTTATGATGATTTTCCCCAGGTCACATGTTTGGAATGTAATTCAGGAGTCTGCAAAAAGCCCAACTTCCTCAGATCATATCTCGGCAAATATAGCACAAAAAGCTCTAAAATTCAGACCCAAGATTTAGCGCTATGTCTTCTCAAATGGGTTTTTTTTTTTCAACTTCTGAAACATCGCAGAAAAAAAGTTATAGCGAAAATGCCACGATGACCTGTTTGGAGCAGCGAAATCATAGAATCCAAAGCTCCGATACCAAATGTTATGAACCAGCTCAAGAAAAGATAGAAAAGATATATCAACACCTTAGAATTCAGCCTCTTTGAGGGGGAAACCTCCTTTACATTACATAAATGAACAATTCTTGGATGATACAAATGGCAAAACCTCCTTTCTATAAATAGGAGTCTAAGGAGTCACAATATAACTCAGCTGACCTAACAATAATAATATAAAGCCACAAAAATAACAATAGAGGGATTCTATGGGGCACAGTAATAACAATATGGGGGCAATAGGGGTGCAACAATATTAATAAGGGGTACAACTACAATAGTAATGGGGTAATCACTAGTATTATAGGGACCCAACACTGCCCCACCTCATTCAAGGGATATGGAACTAGCCCACGTCCAAGGATTCATGATTGTGCATTGTCCCCTCACCCCCAGATGTCCCAAACCCCAAATTCATCTTTTTTTTTTGTGAGACAATCCAACCCCTCACTAGTAAATCAGCAAACAAGCCCCACACTAGATTCTCAGACAAATCTGGTTGCAAGTACATCCAAATTTCTACCCTCGGGCCCCAACCTGGAAATACCTTTTTACTCACTTCCTCCACATATTATCCAAGTTATTTTAAATGTGATGCATTCCCATTAATGCACACACAAAATAACTAGATGTGTAGACTCCTAGATACATCCATCAGACCTGAAATGCATCTACCCCAGATATAGAGTCTTGCCAATAGTTCATTCAAACCTGGATTCAAATTCTATTCCTTATGATACTTAGACTTAGGAACTCTAAGGATATCAAGGGAGATTTTCCCATTTTTTCTTAAAGTAGGTCATCACTAAGAACATCCATGTACATAAATTAAATCCTTACTCAAACATTAAACATACCAAGCATTATGCACAACCATAATACAATCAATGGACCAAACTACATTCCTACTATCAGCTACTAAATCAGACTAAGCCATAGCTAACACTTATTTCTAAACTCAAATACAAAAAAATTGTATTATACCACAGAATGGATCCCAAACATCTCTATCAAATTCACAGATATATCATACATCATATCATTCTCAATCCTTTATCCATAGTTCCAAAAAATCAAGGATTCCATGATATTCACCACATATCAAACAATGTAATCAAGCACTCATTCATAACTAAGAATATAACACTACATTTCATGATCATATCACCAAACCCAGAGGCCTCCATGGCCTTCACAACCATGAAAATATACACATAAGGCATCTCCTTATAAACAAACAAGAATATTACATTCCTCCATGAGAAGTGCACAAGAGGTTAGATGAGACATATTAAACAATTATGCATAATTATGTAAATGACTTGTGACCATACAAAGACCTTAGCAACCTTCCTAACATAGACCTAATCCATCTGTAATGACTAAGAATGTTGCATCCACATAACTTAAGCAACTCATATTCACCATAGATATACATGTTAGCGAGTCAACCATGATTAGATAGTGAATCACACATTCTTACATAAGTGAAATAGGAAGAACCATTAGTCACAAGCATAATAAGGCATTTCATAGCCTGCAATCTAACATGCATTGTGACAACCCCCACCAATTTCCATTTTCAAAATGCATTGCAAATATTTTATGTAAATAATTGACAAAAAAAATGGGTTGAATAATGGGACACAAATTTCATAGGGATGGGGATGTTGCTTTCCTAGGATGGGTTAAGTTGCTTGCTGGAGAAAGTGTGGGTTGCTTGTGACAATCAGTAAAGGTTGGCTTTTGCATTTCTAATGGCCTCGAATTTTCAGAATTTATGGAGTTGAACAACAAGACAAGAGCCAAGCTACTTTGGAAGAATTTACAAGGAAAAAGGACATTAAAAATTAAAAGGGAAGTGGGTATGCTTCTAGCTCGTGAGGTGATCTGGATTTAAACAAGAACACAACAAATTACAGATATAACCATAAATAAAAAGATGCAGTAGAAACAACACTTCATTTCATTAATATCAGATGCTGAAATATGCTTACAAACAGAATGGAAATAAGTCTAGCTCGGGTGATGGTAGCTTATCTCTGAGAAGAGATGTGGCAGCTACATGCCTCAGAACTATGTCACAATGAGGCTCAAAGGCCTATTTATTATTGAGAAACAATGGAAAATCCTAAATATCCAAAAACCTAACCCTAGGAGATGAAGCGCCAAAATTGTGGGCCCTGTTTGGGTAAATTGGAACATCAACTTCTCGGGGTCGTACTTTGTCATACGATCTCCATTTGGCTATCATAATACTTCGTTTCGAAGATCTCAAATAGAAGGCTGAAAACTAAGAAGTAAGCCACTTTTGGGTGTTTCCAGTCTCTCTGTTTTCCCTAAAAATGTCGTTTAGGGCCTCAAAATGGCTCCGGAAGTTCACGACCCAAAAAAATGCCAAAAAAATAAAGTGAGCTACAATTAAGGAAACCGAAAAACTAAAAGAGGCAATGTTGCGGGTCCAAGTGGAATAGGTAGGTGGCCACCAATATCCACCTAGATCATTCCTTCCCCCTTAAGAAGCAATGGTCCCCATTGCATTGATTTCCTCCATGAGACGAGGAAACTTCTTCTAAACTTGGTCCCTGGTGAGCCACTTGCCCTGGTGAAGGACTTGGCCTGCTTTGACAACTCGATATAGTTGGATCCTTTGTTTTCAGGTGTTCTTGATCTACATTTCCATGATCCAATCAATTGTGGCTTGTTCCATGCAATATGGATTTAAATCTATAGGTGATCAGATATTGATCAAGGACGTTAACTGTAGTTAAGAAAAAGGTTGCAAACAATGTACATGTGGTTGGAGTTCACATGACTACCAGTTCTACGTGAATTAGCGTTAAAAGGTTAGTATTGGCTTTAAGAACTAAAACCTTTATTAAGCACCTTTTTCTTAAAATATGAATTAAGCACATGGGTGGTCTTGGAAAGACAGTAAACAGTTTCTGACATGGGCAAAAGGTTGGAAGCGGTATTCTACCAAAAGCACGCAATTAGCCTCAACAGGCGACACGTAGCAGAGAAAAACTGCTTTTCTCGAGCGTCCACGATTTGATATCGGTCGTGCAGAAATCTATGTGAGATTGTCCAGGCTAGTTCGCCAGTGGACGACATGACAGTCATTGGATGGACGGGATAGATCGACGGTTGAGAGTTAACCCGATCGCAAGCTCTATGGAGGATTATCCCTAACCGTCAGGATTATACCACACATATGTGCACCCAATAGTTACGGTAATGCTAACGATGGTCAACCTAGCGAAGTGGCTAAAGTTTAGCGAATATGCTAAGTTTAGTTAGAGATAAGTGGAATCGAAAAAATTGGTGGAGTATCCCTAGAGGATAAAGCATACATACACTACAAGAGCAATTTTTAAGCGAAGAAGGCAGAAAACAGAGAGAGTCTAGAGAAGAGACAGAGAAGCTCAGAAGACCAGCGAGAGTGAAACAAGAGGCTTGCTAGACTAATTAGATCTTTTTGAAGCCAATGGAATAATCCAGAGAAGCTAAAGAATTCATCTTCATGGAGAATTTCATCCAAGAAGATTGATTTGGAGCTTAGAAGCCACTAGAGCTTGGAGGCAGTTGTAGGAGCTACCAATGCTCATTATCAGTGATCCAATAGTTAATTATGTCTATAAAGGACCTTCTGAATCCATTTCAGGGATTTGTAAAAGCATTTGAAGACTTCTAAGGGCCAAGAAGCTACAATAAATTTTCAGGTAGCAAATGATCAAATGATCAGTGTGTTGTAGGTGTCTGATATGTGTTGGAGACAAAAGAGGAAGTTCCAGAGACATTTGAACAATTCTAAGGGAGTTAGTGCCATCAAGAAGCTCAAGATAGCTCAGAGCACTGATTGAAGCAATCAAGTCCAAGGAAGCTTATATGTGTTTGCAGAGTGAAGACAACCACGAAATATAGATGGTATTCTAAGCCCATTGGTTCAATGCAGTAACCTTTGGAGTTAAGTGTGGAACTTGTAAAAGAAGCTTTACCATAATCCCAAAGAGCCAAGTCAAGTTGACAAGAGCTCAAGGAGACGTAGCCCATGATATTAGGGTGAACTCCCAGATTAAATTTGTTGTTATGTGTGTGTTTCTTATTTGTTGCATTATATTACTATTATATGTGTTTTATATCAGAAGAAACACATAAAGCACTAAAAAAGTTGAAAACAAACAAATACATACACCTGTTTCAAGTAATTAATTTTGCAATTGTCAACATAAGCTAGATCATATATTTGTTAAGCTTTGGAGTGGGAGGTTCTTGTAAGTATAACAAGATGTTACACCCTCATTTCATATCAGGTGGTATCAGAGCTAGCTGGTTGATGGACAGAGCATGATTGCTTGATTGACAGAGCATAGTTGCTTGAATGATAGAGGAATAGGATGCTTGATTGACAAAGCATAGCTACTTGATATACAAAGCAATAGATTGTTTGTTTGACTTGATAAGTGTTTAAACAGTACAAAGGATTTGACTGTTTGATTGTTTGTAAACTGACTATTTCTTGAGTTTGCAAAGGTGAAGGGAAAGCTACTGATAGCTAAGTCCAAGAGAGTACAAGTAGGAAGAAGGGTTGAAGACGTTCTCCTTACCCCAAGGACCTCAAGGCAATCCTTGAAACACAAGAAGGTTTGTTTGCAAAATGCTTCTTGAATAAGCTCTTTGTGAATTTTGTTGAAGTTATTTTGTTCATTTCTATAATGACAACTTCTACAAGTGAGTTCTCAAAATATTCCTCCACAAGATTCTTTGATGAAGACATGAAGCAAGACTTGTTCATCATGATGGATATGGTGAGAGAGATGTATGCGGATGAAAGGAAGAGCACTAAACTTCGAGAGCAATTGAATTCCATGAAGGAAGAGAAGCGCTTACTTTTTGGCAAATTGGAGGAAATGGAGATCCAACTTCATATTGCAAATATGAGCCTGGAAAGGATGCATGAGATGGAGACACAACTACTTGTTGCCAAATTAGCCTTAGTCAAGTATCAGCTTGAAGAAGAGGTAAACAATCCTAGTTTGTCTTCAATTTCCTCTAATAATGTTTATGTTGGTTCTTTTGAAAAACTTAACAGAGGCATAGGGTCCAAGTTGATGTCGAAAATGGGCTATTAAGGAAAAGGATTGGGAAAACATGCACATGGCATTGTTGAGCCAATAATGGTTGAGGAAAGGCCTAAGTATTTGGGTCTTGGCTATGGACAATCTTATGGAGAAAGTTCCAAAGCAATCATGAAGGTAATTGAAAGAGTTCCTAGAAGGAATTTCATTTCAGGTTCTCTACCTCAAGTTTGTAAAGATTGTATTCATGGGGAATGCAATAGCTTGAAACATACTTTGCAAGAAGAAGGTTTTTATAAGCATGCACTCAAACAAGAGATTTGTGAAAGCTCTAAAACCATTGAAGAGATTGATGGTGTTCCAAAGGGAGCAACTTCTTCATTCGATTCACCTCCTCATGAAGGTAACAAAGGTGAAAGGGAAAGGTATAAATCTGATTTCAATCATATGTCTTTTTATTATGTAAAGCATGATAAATTTCCACATAAGCATTGGAAAAAAATTGCATGTCCCTTTTGTGGTTTTGATTGCCATAGTGTTTCTAGATGTTGGAAGAGAATGGCCACATACATGAAATTTTTGAAGAAAAGGAGGCAAGAAGCCAAAGGTCCATTGGACAAGGCAAATCATGTTGTCAATAAGATGCACATGTGTTGCATTTATTTCCATAAGAAAGGACATATTGTTGCAAAGTGTTGGACTCTGAATCCAACAATGCTTCCACAAAATTTGAAGAAGGTGGGAAGAGAAAATGGCAAGAATGGAAAGGAATTTTCCATAATTGATGTGTTGCAGGATGATTCACATGTTGATGTCAATGTGCAGACAAAGGAAGCACCTTTGATGTGGGTTGGTAAGAAATGGTTAGAGTTATTATCCAATTAAGGTTGCATGTCTTTTGATTTGATGCATTTCTTTGCTAATGGAATGCAAGTTGCAGGGTTTTACCAAAAACATGAATGGAAAAAGTTGAGCATGAGACTCGCTTTATTGCAACAAAATTATATTCATTTCAACGTTGTAAGTAAATGTACATATGATTGGGGATCTTGTACTATTGATTATGCTTAAGAGAAAGTTGAAGAATGGAATACATACATGAGAATAGTATGTATGAGCATAGGGATGTTGATGATTTCCTTGTATTTGAACATGTATGTGAAATTGACTTGATGGTTGATTGCTTTGTTTAAAACATGCACGTAATGTCATATTGACTTGGAAAAAGTTGATTTTGTCTCCAATATTGAAAAAGGAGATAATGATGAAGTGTGTCACAAGAGGTGGAATTCTTTCTACTTCAATTATTAAGTTCTTTTTGTACATGCTTGACTTGAAGAGTCAGTTGTTTGAAAAGCATGTTTTTTGTCAGCTTGTTGTTCAGTCGATCATTTGTATACAAGATGTAAAGACATGATGATGTTTCACATCATGTGAAATTTGTTTCTTTTGATGAAACAAGAGTTTATGCCATCAAGTCATTTTCTTGTATTATGTTGTTTTTTACAAGATGTTAGAAGAACGTTTGTTTGAGCCACTTGGATCAATGATCAAGGAAGTGATGTTCAGCAACCTTTTGTAAACTTCTTAACAAAAATTCTGAAGGAAAACCATTCTTAACAGGAGGAAAAGCACATTCAGAAAGGAAAGTGTTGACTACCATCGAGTTTTGGTTTAGAGGCACTAGCCATACAAGGCAAGTGTATGGAGGCTGAAAGAAGAGGGTGTTGGTACTCTCATCTACTGTACAGATCAGTAAATCAGTCTTTTGGGGTCCAAAAGATTCTCAATGGGGAGGAGTGATCAGATATTGATCAAGGACCTTAACCACAATTACGAATAAGGTTGCAAACAATGTACATGTGATGGTAGTTCACATGACCACAAGTTCTACGTGAATTAGCATTAAAAGGTTAATATTGGCTTTAAGCGTTAAAACCTTTATTAAGTGCCTTTTTCTTAAAATATGAATTAAGCACATGGGTGGTCTTGGAAAGATAGTAAATGGTTTCTCATGTGGGTGAAAGGCTAGAAGCAGTATTCTACCAAAAGCACACGATTAGCCTCAGTAGGCGACACATAGCAGGGAAAAACTACTTTTCTCACGCGCCCTTGATTTGATATCAGTCGTGAAAAAATCTATGCGAGATTGTGTGATGTCCGTTGGATTGAGCGGGGTCACATCAATGGTGGAGATCGTCCAGGCTAGTTGACCAGCGGACGATGCGATAGCCGTTGGATGGATGGGATAGATCAACATTTGAGAGTTAACCCGATCGCAAGCTCTATGGAGGATTATCCCTAACCATCAGGATTATGCCGCACATATGTGTGCCCAACAGTTACGGTAATGCTAATGATGGCCAGCTTGGCAGAGTTGCTAAAGTTTAGCAGATATGCTAAGTTTAGCTAGAGATAAGTGCAGTCACGAAAATTGGTGGAGTATCCCTAGAGGATAAAGCATAAATACACTACAGGAGCAATTTTTAAATAGAGAAGGCAGAAAACAGAGAGAGTCCAGAGAAGAGACAGAGAACCTCAAAAGACCAACGAGAGTAAAACAAGAGGCTCGCTAGGATAATTAGAGCCTTTTGAAGCCAATGGAATAATCCAGAGAAGCTGAAGAAGTCATATTCATGAAGAATTTCATCCAGGAAGGTTGATTTGGAGCTTAGAAGCCACCAGAGGTTGGAGGCAGTTGTAGGAGCTACCAATACTCATTCTCAATGATCCAATAGTCAATTCTGACTATAAAGGACCTTCTGAATCCATTGCAAGGATTTTCAGAAGCATTTAAAGACTTCTAAGGGCCAAGAAGCTATAGGGAAGTTTTAGGTAGCAATGATCAAATGATCTGTCTGTTGTAGGTGTTTGATTTGTGCTGGAGACAGGAGAAGAAGCTCTAGAGACAGTTGAAGAATTTTGAGGGAGTTAGTGCCATCAAGAAGCTCAAGACAGCTCAGAGCACTGATTGAAGGAATCAATACCAAGGAATCTTAGATTTGTTTGTAGAGTAAGGACAACCAGGGATATAGATGGTATTCTAAGCCCATTGGTTCAGTTCAGTAACCTTTGGAGTTAAGTGTGGAATTTGTAAAAGAATCTTTACCATAATCCCAAAGAGCCAAGTCAAGTTGACAAGAGCTCAAGGAGATGTAGCCCATGATATTAGGGTGAAATCCTAGATTAAATTTGTTGTTATGTGTGCGTTGCTTATTTGTTGCATTATATTACTGTTATATGTATTTTATATTAGTAGAAACACTTAAAGCACTAAAACAGTTAAAAACAAAAAAAGACATACACCTGTTTCAAGTACTTAATTCTGCAATTGTCAACATAAGCTAGATCATATATTTGTTAAGCTTTGGAGTGGGAGGTTCTTGTAAGTATAACAAGATGTTAAACCCTTATTTTAGATCAGTAGGTGTGAGCTATTGTGTAATGTTTGATGTGTCTAGCAATGGTGGGAAGTATGGTTGAAGACGGTCCACATTGAAGACTGGATGCAGACCAAGGAATGGGGGACTGATGAGCTCAAATGCATTGTATCCCACTACCTTGGTAATGGTGTAAGGACCATATCATAGTGGTCTGTGTTTCCAATAGGCTCTAATAAGGTGTTCCTTTTGCAAATGCAACCAAACTTTGTCACCCACCTGAAACTTGTGTGGCACCCGATGTTGATCATGTCGTTGCTTGTACTTGGCATTTGATTTCTCCAAAATTTCATGGAACTACTAGCAGATATGTTGGATGTGCTCAATGAATTTCTTTGCCTTATCAATTTCAGACTTGACATGAGCTGAATCTACATGAGTAGCTGCAAATGGCATGGCCACATCAATGGGACATAGTGGCTGGAATTCCAAGCCCACCTGAAAAAGGTTGTGGCTAGTTGAGCTGTGGAGAGACTGGTTATACCTGTGTTGGACAGAGGGGAGGCTCTCATCCCATGTGCATGGATGCTTTGAGTTGTACATGCATAGAATATGCACAATCATCCTGTGATGACCTCTATCTGTCCATTAGTTTGGGGATAGAAATTTGTGGACTTAGTGAGCTTGGTGTCCAGCATCGATTAGAGACTAGACCAAAATGTACTGAGGAACCTGCTATCCTAATATGACATGATAGATTGTGGGGTCCCAAAGTGTACCCACACTCGTTCAAAGAAGATTTTATCAGTGGCTTCCATTGTGATATTTTTCTTGCATGCTGCCATAATGGCCATATTCAAGGATCTGTCGATGACTACAAAAACACAGTCATTGCCATGCTTAGTAGAAGGAAGGCCTGACATGTAATCCATGGAGATGGATTCTCAAGGTCGACTAAAGGTAAGAAATGGAGTACAGAGCCCTTTCTTCTTGATGGTCATTTTGGCAATGGCGCAAGCAGTGCAAATCTAATGTACTTCTCGACATCTTATCAAAGATTCGGCCAATAGAAATACTTCTGCAGTACTGCCACCATTTTCTCGACCCTGAAATGCCTAGTGGTCAGATTGTAGTGTGCTTCCCAAATCATCTTGGCACATTCTCTTGAAGGAACACAAAGGTGTCCTAGGTGGCATAACAGGGCATCTTAGAGGTGAAAATATGGAACTTTTTGATCCTCCAAGAGCATCTGGTATGTGTGGCCGATTTCTGGGTCACTTTTGTAGAGAAGTGGCCAATCAGTGTTAGGGAATTTACCCAGGAACATAAATAATTACTGAGAGGAATATATATAAGAAATAACCAGCAGCAACCATAAACACATAAAAACACATGTTTATTTGGGAAAACCCCAAATCTGGGGAAAAACCCGATCATAATGAAATTTCATTATCCTTGGCCAAAAACCTAGCCAATCCGGCCAAGTGAGCCTTCACCGCTCACCTCCAGGCCTTGCGTTACAATGAAGTCCTTCCAGCTTTTTATAGGCTCCATTACATATAATACCACGGGCAGAATACCATGGGTGCACAATACCATGTGCCCCAAAACCATCACTGTTTAACCTCCTTTGACTCTATCCTGAGTCAAGTTTACTTAACAATTCCCCCCTTAAACTTGACATGGGGTTCCTTGACTAACTCCAGCCAAACCTACTAAGTGAGACAATCCCGCTCACTTTAGCTCTTACCCCCCTCAAAGTTTTTACTCGGGGTATTGTTAACTCGACATTGCCCCTATCACCTAGGTCTAACCCAGACTTTACTGGTGATTACCCAGGGGTACACATGCCTTACCAGGTCTTACAGTAGTATGCCCATTTACATGCAATAATTTTGACTTCATTATTTTTTTTTTGTTTATTGTCGCTGCTATTTTGACCCATCTTCTCTCAATTGCGGGCATCCTTGTTTTGTTTCTTTGCTGCCTTCTTGCCAAGTTTAACTGCCTTTAAATTCTAAGATGAATCCTTGAAACCCTCGCCTGGGGTGACTTCACCAGGAGGCCTTGATCTGGATCTGGAGCGTGATAACATGCGATGCTTCTTGTTTGGTTGATCTATATCCATGGCATCAGCATTCTCTTCCATGCCACTTGACCTTTCTTGCTTACAACCTCACCGAGACACAGATTTGCTCCGAGCTCTCTCTATTGCTGCCGAAGGATCCCACAATAACAACTTCTTCTCCTCCTCTTGATCCTCTACCTCCGGTCTCTTCGCTTGCAACAACTCTTTCATGGCCACCACAGATTGCAGCTTCCTCGCCTTCATCTATCTGCCTTTGTAGAACCTTGTTTTGGCTGCATTTAGATTAGATTTGTTAATAAACTATGCATCAATCCTTTCTATGTCTACCAAGCTAAATAACCCTTGGCAACAAAAGCATTTTTCTGAAGCCAATACACAACCTTTGGCTCTAATACCAATTGTTAGGGAATTTACATATTACGGAGCAATGGAACACATAAAATATTGCAGAAATATAAACAAAGAAAACGCACAAAACAAGAGAGACACAGATATACGTGGTTCACCCAGTTTGGGCTACATCCACCTCGAATAGCCAGTCCTTCCTTTCTATTATCCAGCAAAATGAAGAGACACAACCTACAACAAATCCTCTGTAATATCCTCTGTTTTCTCTCATAGTCTCACCTCTCTGTTTCTCGCTCACATAGAATACACATCTATCTCACAGCCTCAAATACAATGCCCTCATACAAAGAGAGGGGTTTTATTCTAGGGCAAAAAACCATAAACTAAACATAAGTTCTACCGTCAGATCATTCGCCTAATGAACGGCCCAGATTGATTGGAAATTACTATACTTTTACAAGGCAAATTTACATCTGTTTTTAGCTTTAGGGGCGCTGCCCCCGAGCCCCTGCCGGGGGACTGCTGGCCCCCGGACCCCCTAGCCGGGGGGGAAAATTCCCCCCCGCACCCCCCCGTGTGGAGGGGTGTACAAAATTTCCTGGAGTATACATCCGGCTGAAACAAATACCTCTGAACAATCATGCTCCACACACAACAATCTCCCACTTGGAGAATGATTGTAGAAACTCCATCGCTGCTTGATTTGCTGGACAATGACTCCTCTCTTGGACCTGGCTATTTCTCATCTTCATCGTCATCCTTGAAGACCAATTGAAACTGAGCATGTTCTCAGTTTCTCCCTGGTTATAGCTTTTGTTAGCATATCTACAGGATTCTGGCTAGTGTGTATCTTTTCCAGCTTCAACTGTCCATCTTCCAACACTGATCGTATGAAATGGTACTTGAGCTGTATGTGTTTAGTCCTGTAATGAAATGTTGAGTTCTTTGCAAGATGAATGGCACTTTGGCTATCACTCTATAATGTGCACTTATCATGCTCCTTACCCAATTCACCCATAAACCTTTGTAACCAAATCATTTCTTTACTAGCCTTTGTAGCAGCAACATACTCTGCTTCTGTTGTTGAAAGTGCAACAACAC
Organism: Pinus taeda; assembly: GCA_000404065.3. NCBI lineage: Eukaryota > Viridiplantae > Streptophyta > Pinopsida > Pinales > Pinaceae > Pinus > Pinus taeda. The sequence continues at coordinate 80,656 of APFE030087196.1, forward strand.
TTTGGATTTTTGAAACCCAACTCACATCTGTTCCACCAACAGTGAATACATATCCTGTAGTGCTCCTCCTGTTATCTTTGTCACCTGCCATATCTGCATCAACATATCCCTGTAGAGAAATGTTTGAACCACCAAAGCATAATGCTTGATCTGTGGTACCTTTCAAATATCTGAGAATCCATTTCACTGCCATCCAATGTCCTTTCCTGGATTGTTCATGTACCTGCTTACAACTCCCACTGCATGTGCAATATCAGGCCTTGTGCAAACCATTGCATACATTAAGCTTCCAACTGCTGATGCATATGGAACTTTAGACATATAATCCATGTCTTCTTGGGTCTTTGGGCACATTTCCTTGCTAAGTTTGAAATGGATAGCAAAAGGTGTACTAACTGGTGTTGCATTGTGCATGTTAATCTTTTCAACACCTTTTGTATGTACTCATTCTGAGACAATGTTAATTTACGATTTTTCCTGTCTCTAGTTATTCTCATACCAAGGATTTGTTTTGTAGCTCCCAAATCCTTCATTGCAAATGAATTTGCCAATTTTCTTTTGAGCACATTTATTTCCTGCATGTTAGATCCTGCAACAAACATGTCATCTACATACAATAACAATATAATATAGCTGCCATCATTTTGCTTTTTCAGATAAACACAATGATCAGAGTGACATCTAGTATAACCTTGTTCAGACATAAACTTGTCAAATTTCGGATACCACTACCTTGGAGCCTGTTTTAAGCCATACAAGCTCTTCTTCAACCTACACACAAGTTTCTCCTTCCCTTTCACTTCATATCCTTTTGGCTGCTGCATATATATCTCTTCCTCCAAATCCCCATGGAGAAAGGTTGTCTTTACATCTAACTGCTCAAGATGCAAATCTTCAGCTGCTACAAGACTCAAATAGTTCTGATTGAAGTCATTTTAACAACAGGAGAAAATATTTCATCAAAATCAATACCTTTCTTATGTGAAAACCCCTTCACCACAAGTCTAGCTTTGTACCTCTGTTTTCCTCCATCTTCTTCCTTCAACTTGTAAACCCATTTAATTCTCAATGTAGTTTTTTTCCTGCAGGCAACCTGACTAAATCCCAATGTCTGGTTATGCATTAAAGGGAGTCCATCTCTTCTTCCATGGCTACCTCCCACTTCTTCCTTGCTTTCAACTGCATTGGCTTTCTTCATAACAAAATTCCGGGTTCACCAGAATCCTGTCAACAATAAATAATATAATGAAGGAGAGTATCGTTCCAGGGGGGTTCTTATCTGGTAAGATCTTCTAACACCGCTTTCAGGCTGTTTGGGGTGCCTGTTGCTGTTGTGTGTTTGCTGTTGGTTGTGGTTTGTTGATTATTATTATTTTCAGGCACCTTTACTTTTTCATTGATTTCATCAAGAACTGTGTATTCCTTGTTTTCTTTTTCCTGTTTCTTTCCCTGCAACTGATTCTTATACAAGACCTTTTCATTGAATATTACATCTCTGCTCCTAATGATTTTGTGATTTTCATAATCATATAAGCGATAACCAAAATCATTAACAGCATATCCAATAAAGGTACATTTCTTTGACTTTGCTTCAAGCTTTGTTCTATTTTCTTTATCAATATGGACAAAGGCCTCACAACCAAAAGGCTTTAAAATAGAGTAGTTTACCTCTTTACCTGTCCATGCTTCCTCTGGAACACCACCATCCAAGGAACTTGAAGGCCCTCTGTTTATTAGATAAACAGAAGTATCTACAGCATCTGCCCAAAACTGTAAAGGCAATCCTACATGCAATCTCATGCACCTTGCACGCTCCATGATTGTCCTGTTCATCCTTTCTGACACACCATTTTCTTGTGGTGTTCTTGGAACTGTCTTCTCTCTGTGAATTCCATGCTCTGAAAAGTACTTATCAAACTCTTTGCTGCAATATTCACCTCCATTGTCTGATCTAAGACACTTCAATTTCTTTCCCGTCTCAATCTCAACCAAAGCTTTCCATTTCTTAAAAGTATCAAATACATCAGATTTATTCTTAATACAATAAATCCAAGTTTTTCTAGTTGCTTCATCAATAAAAGTAACATAATAATGAGAGCCACCGAGAGATGATACCAGAGCAGGTCCCCATACATCTGTATGCACAAGCTCCAATTTTTCATTCTTCTTTTCTTTCCCAACTCTGAGAACTCTGACACTCTTCTGTTTTCCATAAATGCAATTCTCACAGAAGTCCAAATCAACATTCTTCAAACCTAGCAACAAATTCCTCGAGTGAAGGATCTTCATCCCCTTTTCACTCATGTGTCTGAGCCTATGATTCCAGAATGCTACATCTGCTCGGAAGTTAAAGCATTAACAGAGTTAGAAATACCATTGCATAAATACAATGTACCAACCTTTTCACCTTTTGCTATTACCAGGGCTCCTTTGATGACCTTCCAAGCTTTATCTGTGAAAGTTGTCACACAACCTTCACCGCCTAACTGCCCTGTTGAAATCAGATTTTTCTTTAGATCTGGAACATGCCTTACCTCATTTAGTAGCCATTGGTTTCCATTCTGCTGTTCTACAAGAACCTTACCCATTCCAACAATTTTATAGGGTTTATCATCACCCAAACAAACTTGTCCAAAATCTCCTTGAACATAGTCATGAAAGTATTTTTTATCAGGTGTGGCATGGAATGAGGCCCCTGAATCTACCACCTGGGAATCAGTAATATTTTCGAAAGAAAGAACCAAAGCATCTTGTAACACCTCCTATCACATTTGCTTCATGATTGTTTTCTTACTATGCATCTCCTTCTTTTCCCTTCTGAGATCTACAGTCATTCTTTAGGTGTCCTTTCTTTCCGCATTTCCAGCAGACTATCCCTGATCTGGACTTGGATCTACCTTTCCTTGATTTACTGCGATATCCTGAGCTCTTTCCTCTTTCCATTTTTCTTCCTCTAGACTTTGCACTCAAAGCATTTCTCGATGTCTCACCGGAGATTTTCTGTCGCATTTCCTCGCTAAGGATAGCACCGAAAACATCATCAAACTTTAAAGTAATAGATCCAGAAACGGAGTTACTAATGACCATTACCAAACCATTCCAACTTTCTGGTAATGAGCACAATAATAAGAGAGCTCTAACTTCATCATCAAAGTTTACCCCTACAGAACATAACTGACTTGTAACAGTATTAAAATCATTTAAATGATCTGCAAGAGATATTTGTCCATCCTTATATACCCATGATCCTCCCCACTTCTAGTCAATGTGGGACTTTGGTCATATACCCAACAATCAAAAGTCTCGTGCCCACAAGAGTTGAGCACGATGGTTAACACCATGATCAGTGGTTTGCTGAGGCAATCTGCAACATTATTGGTGTTTCCCTTCTTATACTTGATATTCAAATGGAACTGTTGCAATTATGTGGACCACTTCTGATGGAGATCATTTTGCATCTTCCCTTGCATCTGTATGAACTGCAAGGGTCGGTGGTTTGTGTGGATGACTGTTTCCTTCCCCAAAATGTAATGCTTCCATTATCGGTAGGCATGCATAATGGAATACATCTCTTTGTCATAAGTTGGATACTTCTGGAATGTGTCTAAAAGTGTATCAATGTGGTATGCCACTAAATGCCCCTGTTGAGTAAGGACTGCCCCAATAGCATTTTCAGAGGCATATGTCTCAATCTCAAATGGTTGTAGCAACTTTGGTAATGTGAGCACTGGCGCTTAGCAAAGGCGATGTTTCTACTCTGTGAATGCCTTCTATTGAGATTCATACCAAAATAATTTTTCTTTTGCTCCTCCCTTGGTGACTTAGCTAAAGGCCCACATGATATGAGAGAATCCCAACACAAACCTGCGGTAGAAATTGGAAAGACCCAGAAAGTTGCGGAGCTATGTCAAAGTGGTTGGAGCTAGCCAATCTCGAATGACTTGGATCTTGGCTGGATCCACATGCACCCCCGTTCATCAATAATGTATCCCATATACTAAACCTGGGTCATGCCCAAAGTGCATTTCTCCAATTTGGCACATAGCTTGTGTTGCCGCAATGTTTGGAGAACCCGTCAGATGTGGTGGAGGTGCTCTTCCCAACTCTGGTTAAAGATCAGGATGTCATCCAACTATACCACTACACATAAGTTGGTGAATGGCTGCAAGACGTCATTCATCATCCTCATGAATGTTGGAGGATAATTCATCAACCCGAAAGGCATAACCAACCATTTGAAAAGGCCCTCTTTGGCTTTGAAGGTAGTCTTCCACACATCGAAGGGTTCGATTAGCACCTGGTGATATCCTGACTTCAAGGCGATCTTGCTGAAATAATTTTCCCCTTCAGTTGGTCCAGAAGGTCATCAATCCGTGGGATTGGATACCTATTATGGACAGTGATCTTGTTCAGTGCTTGATAGTCAATACAGAGTCTCCAAGTCTCATCCTTCTTCTGTACCAACATGGTCGGGCTTCCATAGGGTGATGAACTTGGCTAGTTGTGATCTTCCTGCAGCAACTCTTGAATTTGCCTCTTGATTTCGTCATTCTCTAGAGCAAAGTGCCGATACATTGGTCCATTGGGCAGCGACACACCTATGGTTAGATCGATGGAGTGATTGACCTGATAATGCAGAGGCACCCTTGCAGGGGAGGTGAAGATGTCATCATACTCCTCCATGACCTTGTCCATCTGTTGTTGTTGTGCGAAGGGGCCCTGTCTAGAGGTCATGGCCACCGTCTTCTTCTTTCCCTGAGAGCATATCATCAGGAAAACAAATTTCCTAGTTCTGGTAATGAGCTTACTGCATTGTTTTACAGTAACCAAAGAGATGGCGGTAGGTGGTGCTACCTCCAGTATCCTGTACAACTTATTTCCCAAAGTAACAATAATAGCACGAGGCCTTGACTCATACACAACATGCTGCTTCCATAAGTATGGTTGGCCTAATAATACATCACAAACATCAAGGGTCACAACGTCACATAATACCTCATCCATGAAGGGCTTGATGTTGTATGGAAGGCGAAACTATTGGCTCACGCGAAGATCTCGTCCTTGGTGAAGCCACCCGATGGTGTATGGTTGTGGATGTGTTGTGGTCGGTAAGCCCACCCACTTCACGATCTTTTCCGGAATGAGGTTCTTTTAGCTCACGCTGTAGACAATGAACTGCAGCAGGGAACCCTTTACCTACATTTGGGAGTGGAAGAGGCACTCCTCTTCCTCTGGATCTTCAGGTTCCTCCTTCTGGATCTTCATGGTGGAAACGATGGCATTGGGCTCCGCATCAATAATCTGCTTCCCTTTGTCATTCCCCTTGTCAGGTTCCGTCTTAGAGTCGGAACATGCATCTGATTCTGAAGCCTTTAGCTCGGCCACTAGTGACTGCTTGGCCCGACACTCACTTGTGTTGTGAGTGGAGCTCTTATGGAACTCACACCACTTTCCCGAGCCCTTCTTCAGTTTTGCAGTGTTGTTTTTTGCCTGCTGCTTTGGCAGGTTGTCCTGGATCACCCCGCCTTGGCTTTGTCATTTGTTCTGTGATCTAGGGGTACCTTTCCCTTGCTTCGGATTTGCAAATCCAAAGTCACTCTTCTTCTATTTAAACTTTTGCTCGATCTTGATTGAATATCGGTATGTCGTGCCGAGCGAGGAGATGTTCAAGAACTCTGTCTCATCCTAGATGTACCTATGTAGGTAGCCACAGTACTTGAGAATGAAATGGTTCTCAAAATCCTTGATAGCCAACTTCATTCCAAGAGTATGAAAAACGTTGGTAAACTTCGGTACATATTGGTCCCTTCCCTGTCATAGCATTGTCCATTTTATGTATTATCCTCATAGCTCCCAACAGGGTAGTACTGCTCGTTGATGGCATCTTGGAACGAGTTCCAAGTGGGTGAGACTGAAAACGGTGAGTTTGTACTTTCGTCCTTCTGCTCACAATAGCTTTCCCATTAATCCTTGATGTGGGGGGCTGCTTTGAGAAGTGCAAAAGTAATATTTTCTCGGCTTGAAAAATCATGAACAAAAAAATATCCTTCTATCATATTTAACCATTTATCTACAATTTTTGCATCTATCTGACCTCAAAATGGTAATATCAAATTTAACTTGTACCTTAAAGGGTGTAGCACTTCCAGAGTAGCTGCCGGAAGTAGATGTGCCACCCTTGGGTAGCCATTGAAGGATCTGGACAAAGTTGTCCATCATCGTGTTCCTTTATCGCTCGAGGGCTTCTTAGAGAAAGACTTTGATAGGATCTCTTTCCCCTTCAACTTTTTTTCATCTGCATTGGGAGGCCATCAGGATTTGTGAGGCTAGTCTTGCAAAGGTTCAACCAGTTCAAGCCCTAACTCCTTATATCTCACCCTCGTTGGGGACATGCAACGAAAAATAGAGAAAGAGCAGACCACTCTGATACCACTGATCCGGATTTAAATAGGAATGCAACAAATTACATATATAACCATAAATACAAAGATGCAGTAGAAATAAGACTTCATTTCATTAATATCAAATACTGACATATGCTTACAAACAAAATGGAAATAATAGCTCAGGCGATGGTAGCTTATCTCTAATAAGAGATGTGGTGGCTACATACCTCAAAACTGTGTTACAATGAGGCTCAAAGTCTTATTTATTATTGAGAAACAATGGAAAACCATAAACATCCAAAAACTAACCCTAGGAGATGAAGCACCAAAACTGTGGGCCCCATTTGGGTAAATTGGTACATCAACTTCCCGAGTTTGTAACTTTGGCATACGATCTCCGTTTGGCTATCGTAATGCCTCATTTCGAATATCTCAAAAAGAAAATTGAAAATAAGAAAGAAAGTTGGTCTAGGATGTTTCCGGTCTCTCTATTTTCCCTAAAAACATTGTTTAGGGCCTCAAAACGGCTCCGGAAGTTCAGGATCAGAAAAACTGCCAAAAATAGTAAATTGTGCTACAATTAAGGAAACCAAAAATCTGAAAGAGACATTGTTGGGGGTCCAAGTGGAATAGGAAGGTGGCCACCAATATCCATCTGGATCATTCCTCCCCCCTTAGGAAGCAATGGTCCCCATTGCATTGAGTTCCTCCATGAGATGAGGAAACTTCTGTTGAACTTGGTCCTTGGTGAGCCACTTGCCCTTCCAAAGGAGTTTGCCTGCTTTGACAACTCGATATAGTTGGATCCTTTGCTGTCAGGTGTTCTGGATCTACGTGTCCATGATTTGATTAGTTGTGGCTTATTCCATGTAATCTGGATTTAACTCTATAGGTGTGAGTTGTTCTGCAATGTCTAATGTATCTAGCAATGGTGGGAAGTATGGTCGAAGGCGGTTCACATTGAAGACTGGGTGCAGGCTAAGGAATGGGGGAATGTTGAGCACAAATGCATTATCTCCCACTGCATTGGTAATGGTATAAGGACCATATCAGAGTGGTCTGAGTTTCCGATAGGCTTCACTAAGGCATTCCTTTTGCAAATGCACCCGATGTTGATCTTTATGCTACTTTTACTTGGCATTTGATTTATCCAAAATGCCATGGACCTACTAGCGGATATGTTGAATGTGCTCAATTAATTTGTTTGCCTTATCGGTTCCGGATTAGACATGAGCCAAATCTGCATGAGTAGCTACAAATGGCATGGCCACATCAATGGGACATAGTGGCTAGAATCCCAAGCCCACCTGAAAAGGGTTGTGGCCAGTCGAGTTGTGGAGAGCCCAATTATAGCTGTGTTGTACATAGGGTAGGCTCTCATCCCATGTGCGTGGATTCTTTGAGTTGTACATGCATATAATATGTATGATCATCCTGTTGACAACCTCTGTCTGGCCATTAGTTTGGGAATGGAAAGATGTGGACTTAGTGAACTTGGTGTCCAACATTGATGAGAGACTGGACCAAAATGTATTGAGGAACTTGATGTCCCAATCTGAGATGATAGATTGTGGGATCCCAAAGTGTACCCACACTCCTTCAAAGAAGAGTTTAGCAGTGGCTTCCGCTGTGATATTCTTCTTGCAGATTGCCATAATGGCCATCTTTGAGAATCTGTCAATACAAAAACACGGTCATTTCCATGCTTAGTAGAAGGAAGGCTCGACATGTAATCCATGGAGATGGATTCCCAAGGTCGATTAGGGGTAGGCAGCAGAGTATAGAGGCCTTGCTTCTTAATGGTTAGTTTGGCAATGGTGTAGGGAGTGTAGGAACTGATGTAATTCCTGAGATCCTATCTAAGATTCGGTCAACAGAAATACTTCTGCAGTACTGCCACCATTTTCTCGGCCCCGAAATGCCTAGCGGCCCAACTGTAGTGTGCTTCCCAAATCATCTTGGAACACTCTCTTAAAGGAACAAAAAGGTGTCCAAGGTGGCATTATAGGGCATTGTGGAGGTGAAAATATGGTACTTATTGACCCTCAAAGAGCGTCTGGTATGTGTTGCCAAATTCCGAGTCACTTTTGTAGAGAAGTGGCCAATTAGAAGTCTCATGCCCATAAGAGTTGAGCACAGTGGTTAACGCCATGATCGGTGGTTGGCTGAGGAAATCTACAACATTATTGGTGTTTCCCTTCTTATACTTGATATTCAAACGAAACTGTTGTAGGTATGTGGACCACTTATGATGGCGATCATTCTACAGATTCCCTTACGCCTGTATGAACTACAGGGGCCGATGGTCTCTGTGGATGACTGTTTCCTTCTCCAAAATGTAATACTTCCATTGTTGGTAGGCCTGCATAATGGAATAAATCTCTTTGTCATAAGTCGGACAAATTCGGACTATGTCTGAAAGTGTCTCATTGTGATATGCCACTGAATGCCCCTGTTGAGTAAGGACTGCCCCAATAGCATAGTCAGAGGCATCTGTCTCAATTTCAAATGGTTGTTGCAAGTCTCGTAATGTGAGCACTAGTGTAGAGTAGAGGCAATGTTTCAACTCTATGAATGCCTTCTGTTGAGATTCATACCAAAAGAATTTTTCTTTCGCTCCTCCCTTGGTGACTTGACTCAAGGCCCACGTGATATGGGAGAATCCCAACACAAACCTGCTGTAGAAATTGGAAAGAACCAGAAAGCTGTGGAGCTCTGTCAAAGTGGTTGGAGCTAGAAAATCCCAAATGACTTGGATCTTGGCTAGATCCACATGCAACCCCTGCTCATCAATAATGTATCCCTGATACTAAACCTGGGTCATGACAAAAGTGAATTTCTCCAAATTGGCACATAGCTTTTGTTGCCGCAATGTTTGGAGAACCTGTTGGATGTGGTGGAGGTGCTCTTCCCAACTCTGGCTGAAGATCAAGATGTCATCCAAGTATACCACTACAAATGAGTTAGTGAATTGTCGCAAGATGTCATCCATCAGCCTCATGAATGTTGCAAGAGCATTCGTCAACTCAAAAGGCATAACAAACCATTCGAAAATTCTCTCCTTGGCTTTGAAGGTCATCTTCCACACATCGGAGGGTTCAATTGGTGCCTGGTGATATCCTGACTTCAAGTCGATCATGCTGAAATAATTTTGCCCACTTTAGTTGGTGCAAAAGATCATCAATCCGTGGGATCGTGTACCTATTCCAGACAATGATCTTGCTCAGTGCCCGATAGTCAATACATAGTCTCCAAGTCCCATCCTTCTTCTATACCAACACGATCGGGCTCCCACAAGGCGATGAACTTGGCTGGACGTGACCTTTTTGCAGCAGCTCCTAAATCTGCCTCTTGATTTCATCATTCTCTAGAATAGAGCGTTGAGAGATTCGTCTATTGGGTAGCGGTACACCTATGGTCAGATCAATGGAGTGCTTGACCTAACAGTGCAAACGGCACCCCTGCGGAGGAGGTGAAGATGTCCTTGTACTACTTCATGACCTTGTCCATCTGTTGTTGTCATGCGAGGGGCCCTATCTAGAGGTCGTGTGCACCGTCTTGTTCTTTCCTTGAGGGCGTATCATCAGGAAAAAAAAATTCTGGTTTTGGAAATGAGCTTACTGCACTATTTTGCAGTAACCAAAGAGATGGCAGTAGGTGGTGCTACCTCTGGTATCCTGTACAACTTATTTCCAAAAGTAACAATAACGGCATGAGGCCTTGACTCATACACAACACACCGCTTCCATAGGTATGGTTGGCCTAATAATATATCTCAAACATCAAGAGGAGAAACATCACATAATAACTCATTCATGAAGGGCTTGATACTGTATGGAAGGCGACACTTCTGGCTCATGCGAAGATCCCACCCTTGGTGAAGCCACCCGATGGTGTACGGTTGTGGATGTGTTGTGATTGGTAAGCCCAACTGCTTCATGACCTCTTCCGGAATGAGGTTCTTTTGGCTCCTGCTGTTGACAATGAACTGTGGCGAGGATCCCTTTACACACATCTGGGAGTGGAAGAGGCACTCCTCCTCCTCTAGATCTTCAGGTTCCTCCTTCTAGATCTTTGTGGTGGCAACAATGGCATTGGGCTCCGCATCGATAATCTTCTTCCCTTTGTCATTCCGTTTGTTGGGTTCTGACTCAGAGTTGGAACATGCATTTGATTCTAAAGCCTTTAGCTCAGCCACCAGTGACTACTTGGCCTGACACTCACTTGCGTTGTGAGTGGAGATCTTATGGAACTCACACCACATTCCCATGTCCTTTGTCAACTTCGCAATGTTGTTCTTTTCTCGCGGCTTTGGTGGGTTGTCCTGGGTCACCCTGCCTTGGCTTTGTCCTTTGTTTTGTGATCTGGGGGTACCTTTCCCTTGCTTCAGATTTGTAGATCCAAAGTCACGCTTCTTCTGTTTAAAATTTTGCTTGATCTTGACTCAATATCAGTATGTCGTGCTGAGCGAGGAGATTCTCAAGAACTCCATCTCGTCTTGGATGTACCTATGTAGGCAATCACAATACTTGAGAATGAATGGTTCTTAGAATCCTTGATAGCCAACTTCGTGCCAAGGGTATGAAAAACATTGGTAAACTTCAGTACATCTTGGTCCCTTCCCTGTCGTAGCATTGTCCACTTTATATATTTATCATCATAGCTCCCAACAGGATAGTACTACTCATGGATGGCATCCTGGAATGAGTTCCAAGTGGGTGTGGCTGAAAACGGTGAGTTTGTACTTTCGTCCTTCTGCTCATAGTAGGTTTCCCACCAGAACTTGATGTGGGGGGCTGCTTTGAGAAGTGCAAAAGTGATATTTTCCCAGCTTGAAAAACCTTGAATGGAAAAATATCCTTGTAGCATATTTAACCTTTTATCTACAGTGTCTACATGTATCTGACCTCAAAAATGGTAATGTCAAAGTTAACTTGTACCTTAAAGGGTGTGGCACTTTCAGAGTAGCTACCGGAAGTAGATGCATCGCCCTTGGGTAGTCGCGAAAGGATATGGGCAAAGTTGTCCATCATCGAGTTCCTTTGTTGCTCGAGGGCTTCTATGACCAAGATTTTGATAGGATCTCCTACCCCCTCGTCTTTCTTTTCATCCGCCATGGGAGGTCGTTAGGATTTGTGAGGCTGGTCTTGCAAAGGTTCGAACAGTTCAAGCCCTAAATCCTTATATCCTGACCTTGTTGGGGACATGCAAAGAAAAATAGAGAAAGAGGAGACTACTCTGATACCAATGATCCAGATTTAAACAGGAACACAAAAAATTACAGATATAACCATAAATACAAAGATGCAGTAGAAATAACACTTCATTTCATTAATATCAAATACTGAAATATGCTTACAAACATAATGGAAATAAGACTAGTTCAGGGTATGGTAGCTTATCTCTAAGAAGAGATGTGGCGGATACCTACCTCAAAACTATGTTACAATGAGGCTCAAAGGCCTATTTATTATTGAGAAACAATGGAAAACCCTAAACATCAAAAAACCCAACCCTAGGTGATGAAGAGCCAAAATTGTGGGCCCCGTTTGGGTAAATTGGTACATCAACTTCCCAGGGTCGTAACTTTGGCATACGATCTATGTTTGGCTATCATAATACCTCATTTCAAACATCTCAAAGAGAAGGCCAAAAACTAACATGTAAATAATGTGTCATACTTTCGATCTCTTCGTTTTCCCTAAAAATGTCGTTTAGGGCCTCAAAACAGCTCCGAAAGTTTAGGTCCCGAAAAGCTACCAAAAATAGTAAATTGTGCTACAATTAAGTAAACCAAAAAACTAAAAGAGACAGTGTTGGGGATCAAAGTGGAATACGCAAGTGGTCACCAATATCCACATTGATCATTCCTCCCCCCTTAGGATGCAATGGTCCCCATTGCATTGAGTTCCTCCATGAGATGCGGAAACTCCTGCTGAACTTGTCCCCTAGTGAGCCACTTGCCCTGGTGAAGGAGTTTGCTTGCTTTGAAAACTCTATATAGTTGGATCCTTTGCTATCGGGTGTTCATGATCTGTGTGTGCATGATCTGATTAGTTGTGGCTTGTTCCATGCAATCTGACTTTAAATCTATAGGTGTGAGTTGTTCTGTAATGTTTGATGTGTCAAGCAATGGTGGGAAGTATGGTCAAAGGCAGTCCACATTGAAGGCTGGGTGTAGGCCAAGGAATGGGAGAATGTTGATCTCAAATGCATTGTCTCCCACTACCTTGGTAATGGTGTAAGGACCATATCAAAGTGGTCTGACTTTCCAATAGGCTCCAGTAAGGCGTTCCTTTTGGAAATGAAACCAAACTTTGTCACCCACCTGAAACTTGTGTGGCACCCGATGTTGATCATGTCGCTGCTTATACTTGGCATTTGATGTTATGCTTTTAACCTGCAAAAGATACCCAAATACAGAATATGCGAAGAAAAATACCCAGAACATAGAATAGTGAGAGTCAACAGCAAATACTTGATTATTCAGAAGTAATGTTCACTGGCCTCTTCGAGGGGAAAACCTCCAATAGAGCAGAGCTCGATTAAAAAATAAGACACACGATGCTCCTCTCAGGGAGTCTCTATCCTTTATATATGACTCATACATGTAATACCATGGATCAATACCATGGGTTTTATTAATACCATCTACCTAATACTAGGCCCATTTGCAACTAATTGTGGTCTTGTAATAAATAGCGGGTTAACCACTTACAATTATTAATATGGGCTTTATTGACTCTTTATTATGACGTGATCCCACTACATAAATAATGGGGTTGGGGTGGGACCCTAACATGCCCTCCCCCTTAAGAATAACCTTGTCCTCAAGGCTGAAGCTGCGGAAACTGTTGAAGAATAGTGGCTGGTTCCCAAGTTGCATCTTCCGGAGAGGTGTCTTTCCACTTGACGAGGACTTCCTTAATCACTCGGCCACGTAGAGCTTGTTATCGTGTGTCCATGACCTGTTCAGGTTCGAGCCAGATTGACCCTTCCTCGTCCAATTCAGGTAGACTGGTTTGAATTTTGAAATTTTTCCTAATCACTTTCTTGAGGCATGAAACATGGAAAACTGGATGGATTTTTGTCGTAGGCGGCAAAGCCAACTTGTATGCTACTTCTCCAATGTGCTGAATTACTTGATATGGTTCGTAGAATTTTGGAGATAGTTTCTGACAACCCTTGTCTTTGAGTGATGTTTGCTTATAGGGTTGTAGCCTCAAAAATTCGTGATCCCCTTCCTAAAATTGGCGCTCTAAGCGATGCTAATCTACCTGTTGCTTCATGCGGTTTTGAGCTTGATGAAGATTCTCTCTAACATGGGCAAGCATGGTTGAATGGCTTTCTAGGAGTTGATCCACTGCTTTCACCTTAGAGCATCCTTTGATATAAGAAGTAGGGGAAGGAGGGAGTTGACCATATACTGCTTCATAGGGAGTCATTTTGGTGGTGGCATGATAGTTGGTGTTATACCACCATTCAGCCAAAGGTAACCACTGAACCCACAGATGTTGCTTTTCTGAAGTAAAACACCTAAGGTAGGTTTCCAAACATTTGTTGACGGCTTCAGTTTGACCATCTGTTTGTGGATGATAGGAAGTGCTGAGTTTTAGATGGGTGCCTTGTAGCCTGAAGAGTTCCTGCCAAAAATTACTGGTGAAGATCGGGTCACGATCGGACACAATAGAAGTGGGCATGCCATGCAATTTGAAGATCTGATCCATGAAATTTTGAGCGATCAAAGTCGGTGTAAACGGCTGGGGTAGGGCACAGAAATGAGCATACTTTGAAAGTCTGTCCACAACCACCATGATGACTGACTTGTTTTCGGACTTTGGAAGACCTGTAATGAAATCCATAGAAACCTCCGTCCATATTGATGCCGGGATGGGCAATGGTTGTAATGTGCCTGGTGCTTTGACGGTCTCCCCTTTGTGGTGTTGACATACATCGATTCTGCTACAAAAGTAAGGATGTCCTTTTTCATGCCTGTCCAAAAAAATGATCTTCTGGTGCGAGCATACGTCTTCTAAAAGCCTGAATGTCCTGCAGGGGGGATGAGTGCAATTCTGCCAAAATGCGACTTTTGAGGTTGGATGTTGGTGATATTACGACTCTGTCCCTGTAGCGAAGAATCTCATTCTACCACGAGTAGCCCTTGGTGGGATTTGGATCCGCCTGCAATTGAGAAATGAGTTGGGAGAGCCCGGGATGTGAAAACCATTCCCTGCGAGCCTCTTCAATACATTCTGGAATGGGAAGAGAAATTGCTAACAGGGTGTTGTCATCCTCAAATTGGCGAGATAATGCATCTGCTACCCTATTTTCTTGCCCTTTTTTGTACACGATCTCATAATCATATCCTAGCATTTTGGCGAGCCATTTATTTTGTTGTGGGGAGGATAGGCGTTGCTCCAAAAAATATTTAAGACTGTGATGGTTTGTGCAGATTTGGAAACATCGCCCCAGTAAGTAAGGTCGCCAGGTCTCTACTGCATGTAAGATGGCCATCATTTCCTTCTCATAGGTAGATTGACCCAAATTCTTCCCACTTAGTTGTTGGCTTGTGAAGGCCAAAGGTTGACCTTCCCGCATTAAAACTGCCCCAATACCTGTACCCGAAGCATCACATTCAATGACAAAAGATTTGGTGAAATCCGGTAGTGCTAAGACTGGAGTGGAACACATGGCCTTTTTGAGAGCTGTAAATGCCTGTTGTGCATCCTCATTCCAGAAGAATGAATTTTTTTCAGGAGTTGCATGAGGGGCTTTGCTATGCACCCATAATTGTGGACGAATTTGCGATAATAGCCTGTGAGACCCAAAAATCCTCTCAGGCTCTTCAAAGTCTTAGGTTGAGGCCAATCCTGCATTGCCTGGATCTTTTTGGGGTCCACCTTGATAGCTGCATGCCCCACAATGTGGCCCAAATACTTGACTTCTTCCATGCCAAACGAAAACTTGGACATCTTAACAAATAATTGATGCTTGCGGAGCAGTTGCAAAAGTAGATCTACATGTTGAAGATGTGCGGCCCAAGTGCAACTATAGATGAGGAATGTCATCGAGAAAGACAAGAACGATTCTGAGATATTGGTTTTGAGAAGATGGTTTCCATAAGGCCTCTGAAAAGTAGATGGGCCCATTACAAAGACCAAATGGCATGACCAAGAACTCATAATGGCCTTCATGAGTTGGAAAGCAGTTTTTTGGAAGTCGACTTCCTTCATGCGAATTTGTGGTAGCGTGAAGCCGAAGATCCAGCTTAGTGAAGAATTGAGCCCCCATTGAAGTTCTCGAGCAAATCATCAACCACGGGATGGGAAATTTATCTTTGACTGTCAACTTATTGAGGGCCCTGAAGTCTGGACACATCCGCCATTCCCCATCTTTCTTGAGTACCATGACCACCGATGATGAATAAGGACTAATGCTGGGATGTATGACTCCTACTTCCAAAAGTTCCTTGATTATTTTTTCTATTTCATTCTTTTGGGTGAATGGATATCTATAGGGGCACACATTTGGGGGTTGGGCCACAGGAACCAAGGTGATGCTATGATCATGTTCCCCTCTCGAGGGTGGAAGCTCATGAGACTTGTCAAAGACCGGTAGATGGTTATTTAAAATCTGTTGCATCTCTGGGTGAATCGACAGAGACTTAGTTTCGACTCCCTGGATGGAATTAAATTGAGTTATAACTCCATGATGTCCCTTTTTTAGCAATTTTTCCATCCTATTTGAGCTGATGATAGAGGGGGCTCCCGCCTGGAGTCCACGGAGGGTATGTGTGGAGTTGTTCTGCTTAAAACTCATATATAACTCCTGGAAATCCATTGTGATTGGCCCCAGAGTGCGAAGCCATTCAACCCCTAGGACAATGTCACACCCACCCCATGTGTATTGCAAACATGTGGGGTCTTCAACTGATAATCCCCCATTTGAAGTTTGACATTTTCACAGCGGCCTTCACATTTCATTGTGCCCCCATCTGTGATTTGGACTTGGAAGTTAGAAACTGCTCGTACAAAACAATGCACTGCTTTTGCGACTTTTTGATGGACTAAATTATGTGTACTTCCACTATCAATCAGGACTACTATTGGGTGATGTTTAATAAAACCTCTGATTTTGAGAGTTTGAGGTGAAGAAATCCCTGCCAGAGCATGTAGTGAAATAACTGGTTCGTCAGGCACATTGTCCTTTTGGTTATCTTTTTCTACCACCTCAGGTTCCTCAAGTGGTGGATCTTCCTCCGATGAGTTGTAATCAGTGGCATCAATTTGAAAAAATTTGGGCTTCTTGCATTTGTGACCTGGGGAGTATTTTTCATCACAGTAGTAACATAATCCTTTCTTTCTTCTTTCAGCCATTTCTATTGGTGACACCTTTTGAACCTTAAGTGTTTGAGTGGTGCTGTGAGCCTGTGATGTGCGACCCTTGGCGGTGAAATTTGGGCAGGTGGCCAAGGCTGCTAACGCACGTTCCACGTCACGAGCTACCTTGCAAGCCTCAAGCCATGTGGGAGGGTGGTGCAGTTGGACGTGGGCTTTTATGGCCACTTTAAGACCGCTGATAAAACATTTCGTGTAGAACACATCTGAGAGACCCCTAGTGCGGAAGGCTAAGGCTTCAAAGGCTGTAATATATTCATCCACTGTGCCCGTCTGTCGGAGCTTAGTAAGACGACCCACGAAAGCAGAGTCCTGGTCAAAGTGGTCTGTAAGAGCTTTTTTGAATTTGTCCCAAGTCCTAAAAGTTGTATTGCAACGTTGATGCCATTCCCACCATTGCCACCTTTCATTATCCAAGTACATGCTCCCCACCATGAGCTGAGTCTCATCATCTAGGATGTTATTCAAACTAAAATACTGCTCCATTTGTGCTATCCATGACGTTGGGTGAGAACCATCAAATTTATGCATATCCAATTTGGGAGGTCTCAGACGAGATTGTTGTTTTTGGGGGCCCCAGAGGTGAGGAGAATGACTAGACTCACCCTCACTATGTCCATTTCCAATATTCTCTTCCTCATGGGCTACCTCCTTGCCCTTCTGGATTGCATCCGGGACTAATACTGATAGATTGTCAAGCTGAAATTGCATGGATTTCAAGATTTTTTCAAGTTTGTCCATCCTCTCATTGGCCATCGCTTGGGCTCTAGTGGCTACCATGCACCGACTTTATGCTTCTTAAAATTTGGGACCGCCAAAATTTTTTTCACTAAGAATTGAATGGTACCACTGTGCTCAGCCCGTCGTCCTGATTCTGATGGGCTAGATCACCAATAAGCGCCCCAGAAGATCTCAAACTTCTTCTTCTTCTTTTTCAAAAAATCCTAATGGAGTTTTACTCCTTCCTTAGGAATATTGCAGTCGCCGAATCCTCAAAATGTTAATGCTGTCAAAAGTCCTGCGAAAATCATGCTCCGGTATAGGAACCCCACACAACTACTCAGATCAGGTGGATCTAAGAGATCTGAATGGAAGAATAGATTTTTGCTGCAGATCTGATAGATCTAATAGATTGGACTGATGTCTGTTGCTGCTGCACCCTTTTGCGCGAGCGGATTTGGCCGAGATGATGCGTGATCCCAAGATAAAGGGAGCTATGGTCTCGAGGAGTGTCAGGTGCTACAGATCGCAATATACATAAGGGTCTGATAGTAGTACTCGGCCCAATGTTTCAGGGCTCTAACTAAGGAGGATCAACCATACCCTTAGCCATACAACCCGACTACCCTATCGTACGGGCGAGTAATCTCTCCGAGTGTTGTTCTCGGTGTACTGTAGTAGCAAGATGGCCAACAGTTTATCTATGGCTAGGTTGCAGAGGAGCTAGGGGACTCCCGATATACCCAGAAGGTACGTGGAAGATAGTCCATACACGGTTTTGTCTAATGCGCTACTACTCGAAGGGGTACCCATAGGGGTTACAAGGGAGTCCAACAAGCGTGACCACCTCTTGTATTTCCTACGTGCATGGGTCCCCAAATCCGCAGGTTTATGCGCTCAACGATAGATCCCGTGGTTTAAAGATGCCGAAACACGTCTCTAGCCAAATTTTTTTTTTTTACTAAGAAATGGAGATCCCACCGGCCATGGAAGGAGCTCTGATACCACTTTTTATGCTATTAACCTGCAAAAGATACCCAAATACAAAATATGCGAAGAAAAATACCCAGAACATAGAATAGTGAGAGTCAACAGCAAATACTTTATTATTCAGAAGTAATGTTCACTGGCCTCTTCAAGGGGGCAACCTCCAATAGAGTAGAGATCGATTCAAAAATAAGACACACGATGCTCCTCGCAGGGAGTCTCTATCCTTTATATATGACTCATACATGTAATACCATGGATCAATACCAGGTTTTATAATACCATCTACCTAATACTAGGCCCATTTGCAACTAACTGTGGTCCCGTAATAAAATAGCGGTTTAACCACTTACAATTATTAATATGGGCTTTATTGACTCTTTATTATGACGTGATCCCACTACATAAATAAGGGGGTTAGGGTGGGACCCTAACATTTGATTTCTCCATAATGTCATGGACCTGCTGGCTGATATGTTGAATGTGCTCAATGAAGCTATTTGTATTATTAGTTTCAGGCTGGACATGAGCCGAATTCACATGAGTAGCTGCAAATGGCATGGCCACATCAATGGGACATAGTGGCTGGATTCCCAAGCCCACCTGAAAAGGGTTGTGGCCAGTCAAGCTATTAAGAGCCCGGTTATAGCTGTGCTAGACATAGGGGAGGCTCTCATTCCATATGCGTGCATGCTTTGAATTGTACATGTGCAGAATATGTACGATCATCCTGTTGACGACCTCTGTTTGGCCATCAGTTTGGGGATGGAAAGCTGTGGACTTAGTGAGCTTGGTGTCTAGCATTGACCAGAGACTAGACCAAAATGTACTGAGAAACCTGTTGTCCTAATCTGAGATGAAAGATTGCAAGATCTCAAAGTGTACCCACACTTGTTCAAGGCAGATTTTAGTAGTTGCTTCCCCTATGATATTCATCTTGCAGGTCACCATAATGGCCATCTTCGAGAATATGTTGACAATAACAAAAAGACAGTTGTTTCCATGTTTAGTAGAAGGAAGGCCCAACATGTAATCCATGGAGATGGATTCCCAAGTTCGGCTAGGGGTAGGCAGCATAGTATAGAGGCCTAACTTCTTGATAGTCAGTTTGCAATGGTGTAGGTAGTGCAGGACCTGATGTACTTCCCGACATCATGTCGAAGATTTAGCCAATAGAAATACTTTTGTAGTACTACCACCATTTTTTCGACCCTGAAATGCCTAGTGACCCGACCGTAATGTTCTTCCCAAATCATCTTGGCACGCTCTCTTGAAGGAACACAAAGGCATCCTAGGTGGCATAATAGGGCATCCTAGAGGTGAAAATCTGGAACTTAATGACCCTCCAAGAGTGTTAGTTATGTGTGGCCGAATTTTGGGTTTCTTTTGTAGAGAAGTGGTCAATCAGAAGTCTCGTTCCCATAATAGTTGACCACAGTGGTTAACGCCATGATCGGTGGTCAGCTGAGGCAATCTGCAACATTATTGTTGATTCCCTTCTTATACTTGATATTCAAATGGAATTGTTGCAAGTATGTGGACCACTTCTGATGGCGATCATTCTACAAACTCCCTTATGTCTGTATGAACTACAGGGGTTGATGTTTTATGTAGATGACCGTTTCCTTCCCCAAAATATAATGCTTCCATTTTCGGTAGCCCTGCACAATGGAATACATCTCTTTGTCATAAGTGAGATACTTCCAGACTATTTCTGAAAGTGTCCCACTGTGATATGCCATTGGATGCCCCTGTTGAGTAAGGACTGCCCCAATAACATAGTTAGTGTCATCTGTCTCGATCTAAAATGATTGCTGCAAGTTTGGTAATGTGAGCACTGGTGCAGAGTAGAGGCGATGTTTCAAATCTATGAATGCCTTCCATTGAAATTTATACCAAAAGAAATTTTCTTTCTCTCCACCCTTGGTGACTTGACTCAAGGCCCATGTGATATGAGATAATCCCAACACGAACCTGCGGTGGAAATTGGCAAGACCCAGAAAGCTGCAGAGCTTTGTCAAAGTGGTTGGAGATAGCCAAGCCCAGATGACTTGGATCTTGGTTGGATCCACATGCACCACCCATTCAATAATAATGTATCCCAGATACTGAACCTGGGTCATGCCAAAAGTGCATTTCTCCAAATTGGCACATAGCTTGTGTTTCCGCAATGTTTGGAGAACTTGTCGGATGTGGTGGAGGTGCTCTTTCCAACTATGGCTGAAGATCGAGATGTCATCCAAGTATACCACTACAAATGAGTTGGTGAATGGCTGCAAGATGTCATCCATCAACCTCATGAATGTTGCAGGAGAATACGTGTTATAGACATATTTGGGCACTACAACCCTAATCACATATGTCCATAAACAAAGGGCTTCTAAGCCCCTAAAAGTGTTGTTTCATACCCTAAAGGAACAAGGTCAGCTGATTACATTATTTCCCACAAGTTCTCCCTGAAAAACTGCTTAGAACTGGTCAAAATTGGATCATATAGACTGCTCCATGTTGAGGGTGCGATGCATCTCACCTATTACACATAGATGGTGCGATGCATACTGAAAATCCCTCCTGTAGGGTGCAATGAGCGAGAGCAGACAAATGGAAGAGGCAGTTTTCTAGGTGGAAACCTAGAGAATTCTCCCAGGGATGAGTTAGAGATCATGAAATCTCCAAGTGGAACCAAGAACTATCAGAGAAATGACACTAATCAAAATCCCAGAAGCTGAATCACCCACCTGCAAATATCTATATATGGATCCCTCATCCTAGAGATCCAGAGGCTGGGATTTTGTATTTTGTAAGGAAGTGTTGTTGGTTTCTCTGTGAAACATCATAGTGTTGGGTGATCTAGTTTTTCATGAGGTGAAGAGGGCTTTCATGCTGGGAGGATGGCACTGGGTCAGACCATTGGGTTGTAATCCTCTCTTCTACTACTATCAATAAAGATATTTGAGTTTTCCTCCATATTCTTGTATATTTCTAAATCTTGTATTCGTATATGCATTTGTATGGTTAATATATATCTGATCCTATATTGTATATGGTTATAAATCTCTATGCTTTGATGGTATTATGCTGCTTTAACTCTACGGGTGTTCTTTGAAGTGGGACAAGTGAGGAAGGAGTGGCAAATCTCTATCAAAGGAGGGAGGAAACAAGCAAGGAGCCAAGTGAAAGATTGAGGTTGGTACTCTCTGCTTCTCTCTCATCTATCTCTCATAAAGGAAAACATGAGTAACTTTAGTTTGTTTGTTTCTAAGATAGCTACCCGTCTTAGTGGGACTAGCAGCTCTAAATAGACACTAGTTTTCCCGATAACAAAATGGAAACTCCACTGGGGAGTGAATAGTTTGATTGCTAGTCACTATTGTTTGCTTTATAAACTATAGACGGAGCCTGAAGTTAAGCCAGCTAGCCTTCAAACTGCTTTTTCTATGCAACAGCAAAGTAGATCAACGCTGCTTCAGTCAATATCCAGGTTAGTTTATGAACTGAACATCTAACTTGCAAACATCCTAAGTGCCCTAGTGGTAGCTCAAATAACCTCATTAGATCAGCCCCTATGCTTTGTGTTTACTACCTATCATTAGCTCAGCCTAAATCCCTGAACTAAGCTGCAAACTCTGAGCAAAACCAAGCTTAGCCTTGTCCTTGGACCATTTCACTATCTCTCATTGGCATTTTGGATGCATCGCACCTCCTGTGTACTGCAAGTGTGATGCATCCCTATTTCCCTATGTTACAGGTGCAATGATTAGGTGAGACTGTTTCTGCTTCCAGATTTTGGTTTTCTCTTCATTGTCTTCAACTTTCTTCAGTAGTTTTGTTGTCTATGATCAGTATATCATTGTTGAAACTCTCTTCCTTTGCATTATTCAGCCTCCATTGATAGAAAATTGTGTTTTTATGTATTTTTCATCATTTAGAGTTCTCATTTGCAAACAAGAGCTTAATTGAACTATCGTCTTTTGATTTGAAAGTGTCGCAAGTGTCGTTTTCAGTCAAAGAAAAGAGTGTCGTAAAGTCTTCCTCTTTTAGATAGACAATTACACTTTTGCTATTGTATTTGATTTGAATCATAAATTCTCTGATGTGTCGAAAGTAGCTTTCAAGTCAAAATTGAAAGTGTCATCTTAGTCTTCCTTTTGTTTTTGAACAAGAAATTGCTAAAGTGTCGCTTTGAGAAAAGATAGTTCAGATCTATACTTAGTTTTCTTTTTTTCATTCTCACATTAAGGAAACTGAAAAACAAATACATGCATGTGCATTTGCATTTAGACTGCATGTGGAAATTGATTTAGGACAGTGCATCTTAGTGTGTGCTCTCTGCTCTATTTTGAAAGGATTTTACTTCTCTTTCCTTAGTAGCTAGGATTTTCATTGAAAAAGAAAGTAAACGACTGTTTATCATCTTAGATTGCATATTTAGGAATTGTATTTGTACATCACGAGGTGAACCTTAAAGGAAAACTTCTTAAGAAAGATCAACTGTAAAATAAATTTCAATGAACATAAAAACGCTTTGGAACCTAATGCACAACATATAGAAGTCTAGGCTAGAGACGTATTCTAACGTCATAAATCCTGGTAACTATCGTTTTCATCGTAGGTTGGGTGATTCCTCCTCCTTGATACAACAAGCACCAGTACAGACTTGTGCTCCCACGTACCATCGAGTATATATTGGGAGACCACAATAGGCTATATCCTTTATCCTTAAGAAGCCGTGTATGCCGCCCTATCGATCGCAATGCACTGAACATAGCATTCGGGAAGATTAACTGTCGTACGTAAAAAGTATTCTATAGTTTTGCGATTGGTTTGGTAATCCCTCTGTCTAGATTTCCAGAGTAGTCACTTTTGTTCCTTTTCAAACTCCTTAAAAAAGGTCCATCTGAGCACTTGTCACTTCAGGCTCATTAAAAATCAAAGTCAACTAGAGTAATCTTTAGTTTTTTCTCGACTCTTTAAAATTGAAAAAGAAAGTTGTGTCAAAGCGCCATAAAATTTATTTTAATCAGAATAACATCATTGTTCCCTCGTTGGTCTTAGGTTGAGAAAATGGAGTCCACCAATCAAGGATTTCCCCTTGAGGGGTATCCTAGTCCCTTCTCCTCTTGGGGAGATGTTGGTGCACCTCATATGGCTATATTGTCCCTTCCAAGACTTACAATTAGCCTGCTAGTATGGCTTTTCTTGACCTCTGTCGTTCAAAACACCATGATTCCTGAGCAATCAAATCAGCAACCAGATGATACTAGAGTTACCCCCCAACCTTCTACTTCGTTTTTTTCTCCCTCTCCTTCTTCCTCTTCACTTGGTGAAGCTAGTAAATCTAAAAACCAAGTAACTGTGAAAAAGAAGAAAGGGAAGGAGAAGAAGAAGAAGCCAATGGCAAAAAGGGGAAACCATGCATCATCTGGCGAAAATCCAGACACTGCACCATCCAAACCTAAATCTCCATGTGTCATTTTCAAAGGAGGCCACTATCATCGAGATTGTCCTTGCATCCCACAGATCTTAACGGGCTGGTCTCCCTGCTTGCACAATCCAGTGTCCTCAACCTCTGACAATCATGTTGAAAGTACACCATCAACTAGTGAAAATGAAGTCAATTGACAAAAAGGAAGATCTAAATTTCCTTGTAGATTGTGTGAAGGAGATCATGCCCTCCACCGTTGTCCCTTCCTAGATGAAGCTAAAAGAGTCTTGGATAACCATCCTGCTTCACCACTACGACTTCCTCCTGGATACAAGAAACTCTTGCCAAGTCCATCACTAGTTGAAAATCTGACTGACACACCTTTGTTGTTGATCGAAGCACCTGCCATTGAAGATAAACCCTCTGAGTCCACACAGGACCAAAGTCAACAGGTCGAGATGGCATTCGGCCTAGTCTTGTCTTCAAAAGGTCTACCTTCAGATGATACAGTTACCAAAGACAATGAGAACGACACCATTCAAATTCTTTTTGTTAACATAGAATCTGATGAACCTGGGGGCAATCTACCCATTCCTTTACCGTAGGAAGGAATTTTGTCAGAGATTCATCTCGCCGTCTATTCGGTCCCTCCTCCAAGCAATCTAGTTGTTTCCTTTGATTGGAATCTACTAGGGAGACCCCACCGATCATCTAATGTACCATTCTGAATCATAGTACAAGCTTACAAAATGATCATGGTTGGTACAATCGTAGATGAAGGGGCTTCTGTGAGTATCCTTTCCTCAACTGCTTGGAAAGTGCTTGGTTCACCATCGCTTCTTTCTGAGATTTAAATTCTGTCATGCTTCAACAAAGGAACCAGTCGACCGTTAGGGATCCTTTCAAATGTGCCTATTACTTTGAGAAGGAAAACCGTTCATCTAAACATGATGGTAGTCCAAGGGCCATTAGATTACAATCTACTCCTTGGGCATGACTACATTTATAGGATGGGAGTTATTATTTCCTCACTCTTTCGAGTGATGTGTTTCCCACATGAAGGCAGAGTGGTCCAGCTCGTAGACTAGCTTTCATTCCCCAGTTCAAACACAGCTACTAGTCAAGTGCCATCCCTAACTGGTTCTTTTGCACAAGGAATGTCTCATCAACCTCTAGTCAATCCACCTGATGAGCACAAGTGATTCATATTCAGTGAATGTGACTAAACCCAGGGGGCATGCACCCTGGTCTACTTCGGCAGGAAAACCCTAGATATAAGGTAGGTTTCCACATAGGATATATGACTAGTCTGACACACCCGTCCATTTAGGAAAATGGGATTAGACTGGAAAAGGATTCCCTTGTCAAAGGTTATGTGAGTGGAAGCTCATACCATTCACCTTTGTCTATTTTGATGGACAGAGCCAAGGAAGTGTTTTGTCTGCAAATGTGGATGGAACAACCTTACTTTAATGCAAGAACTTCCATATGGTAACTTGGAAACTCCACTTCTCTTTATATTTGGAGGCATGCAAACCTTTTGCATGCAAGTGAAAAAGGACCTTCTATTTTCGTAGTTTGTAGCCTTGTTTTCTTAGTTTGTACACTCTCAACCCTTTAACCTCGTAGGTGGGTCATTCCTAGCTTGCATAAAAATGGCTCCGGAGCAAAGTTGCGCATGGGGCAAGCTCCCTAAAAAATGAACCTACTGATGAGAGATATCCTTATTATATGACTAGCACAAGCAATGTTTCCGCAAAGTTCAAGCTCGTTAAAAAATAAACCTAGTTATGAGCATATGTTCCCCTAGGGTTTAAGCTCACTAAAAAATGAACCCACTTCCGGTAAATAACCTTTGTGACCGCATTACTATAAGCTTTTGAGCCTTGGTCGTGTTCTTACCATCACCTCCACTTTTTAGCTAATCATCCACCTCCACTTGATTATTTACCCTTTTGAGGAATAGTTGCGAAGAGTGATTCTGTTAGCCACTTTCTTTACACTGCTATGATTGAAAAGTTCCAAACCTTACCTGGAACCAACTGCTACCCAAAAATATCACTCGTTCCTCAAAGATGAGTCTCTTTTAAGCTCTTTTTAGACTCGTAAAATATAGAGATATTGCCTAGCAATTGGCCTCTCCAGCTCGTTAAAGTCATTGGAAGTGCCATCCCTCCTCTAGATTTTAATCTTTTTGGACCTGAGGGATCATTACACAAAAAGATCGAGCACTTTTATTTTTCGGCTCGTTAAAGTGATCGGAAAAGTCATTCCTTTCGTATCATTTTATACTTTTTTCGGACTTAAGGGATTATACTACGAAAAAGGATTACTGGAGTTTCCTTTCCGTCTCTTTTTAGACTCTCTAAAATTGAAAAGGACCGAGTTATCTTTGTCGTTAAACTCGTTAAAACAATAGCGACAAACTTGTCCATTACAGATAAGAGCGAATTTCACTGTCACTAGGCTCGTTAAAACATAGCGATAGGTTTGCCCGAAGGGCAAATTATAGAACAAGCATATGTTATCCTCCTCAAGCTTGACAAAAATAAAGAGGTACTGGTCAGAAATGACTCGGGAAAAATTGGAAAGAAAACTTGAAGAAACTTTATTAGTAATAGGTCACTCTTGATCATGACACTTTCACTCCATCACCATGATTGAGTCAAGTTGGGTTATTCTGTTCACCGGTCATATCACCATTGGTCCTCTGTACCATCCAATTTCAGGGTTAATGCTACCAATCCATTTCAATGTCGCCGATATGTTCAAGAGAAGTTGCTCAGAGAATTCACCAACCCAGCTTATGCCTCATCCGCTAGAATACCTTCACGCTCCATTCTTTCATGACTGCCACCCTAAACCTTGTATCATCAGATCGTTTTCACCTCCGCAAAATAATTTGCTCCATTCCATGTCGTAGATGTGGGATTCATTAAGGCCCTCCTACGATGGGTCACTACTTGTCAACATTAGCTCATTATCCAAGAAGTCAACTTAGGAACAACCCTTTCAGTACTTTTAAGGCCCTCCTACAATGGGTCACTACTTGTCAACATTAGCTCATTATCCAAGAAGTCAACTTAGGAACAACCCTTTCAGTACTTTGAAGCTTGCATGCCTCAATGGCAAGTTTCTCACTTCTGGCGACATGTATACATCAATGGCCTTTGACCGAAAGATTTTACGTGGTGTTCGACATCGACTCATGTATTCACACCACGTGAATTGTACTGCAGTACCTTGAGGGTCATCATCATTATTGGTGATTCCTCTCGTGCCTGTTAACAGCTTACATCATTGGCTGGTAATCAGGCGATGTCTTTCGATGTTCGACATCAGAACATATTTTCACATGGATCGACTTGTACTTCGGGCGAAGATTGAACGAGTTTGAAGACCCAGGATCTAGTTTTATCCATTCGGGCTGTGATATATTAAGGAAAATAAAGACATCAAATGTACATCATAGCTTCACAGATAATCGTCCAAGCTAAGGGATGATGGCTCTACCGGAATCGTCAGTATGCCACACAGACAGTTGTCTATCCTATGTACATGAACATGAATTTATAAATCTAAGCATGGGAATACCCACCTCAGCTAGATCATGAAAATGTTATGAAGATAATGTATTGTATTGTATCTTATTACAGGTCACCTTCCAGGTCGAAAAACCTTGGATCCTCATGATAAAGCATTTCACCCGACATTATAAGATTTACGACCTCATGCTTTAGGGGGAAAATGTTATAAACATATTTGAGCACTGCAACCCCAATCACATATGTCCATAAACCAAGGGCTTCTAAGCCCCTAAAGGTGTTGTTTCATACCCTAAAGGAACAAAATCAGTTGATTACATAATTTCCTAGAAGTTCTCCCTGAAAAACTGCTCAGAACTGGTCAAAATTGGACCATACAGACTGCTCCATGCTGAGGGTGTGATGCATCTCACTTGTTACACATAGAGGGTGCGATGCATACTGAAAATCCCTCCTGTAGGGTGTGATAAGCGAGAGCAGACAAATGGCAGAGGCAGTTTGCTAGGTGGAAACCCAAAGAATCTTCTAGAAACTACTCATTTGACACTTGCCTTTTTGAATTCACCCAGGGATGAGTAAGAGATCATGAAATCTCCAAGTGGAACCAAGAACTATCAGAGAAATGACACTAATCAAAATCCTAGAAGCTGACTCACCCACCTACAAATATCTATATATGGATCCCTCATCCTAGAGATCCAGAGGCTGGAATTTTGTATTTTGTAAGGAAGTGTTGTTGGTTTCTCTGTGAAACATCATAGTGTTCGGTGATATAGCTTTTCATGAGGTGAAGATGGCTTTCATGCTGGCAGGATGGTGTTGGGTCAGACCATTGGGTTGTAATCCTCTCTTCTACTACTTCTATCAATAAAGCTATTTGAGTTTTCCTCCATATTCTTGTATATTTTTGAATCTTGTATTGGTATATGCATTTGTATGGTTAATATATATCTGATCCTATATTGTGTATGGTTATAAATCTCTATGCTTTGATGGTATTATGTTGCTTTGACTCTACAAGTGTTCTTTGAAGCGGGACAAGTGAGGAAGGAGTGGCAAAGCTCTATCAAAGGAGGGAGGAAACAAGAAAGGATCCAAGTGAAAGACTGAGGCTGTTACTCTCTGCTTCTCTCTCATCTATCTCTCATAAATGAAAACACAAGTAACTTTAGTTTGTTTGTTTCTAAGATAGCTACCCGTCTTAGTGGGACTAGCAGCTTTGAATAGACACTAGTTTTCCCAATAACAATATGTCAATCCGAAATGCATAACCAACCTTTCAAAATGGCCCTCCTTGGCTTTGAAGGCAGTCTTCCACACATCGGAGGTTTCTATTGGTACTTGGTGATATCTTGACTTCAAGTTGATCTTGCTGAAATATTTTCCCCCCTTTAGTTAGTCCAGAAGTTCACTCATCAATCTATGGGATCAGGTACCTATTCTAGAAAGTGATCTTATTAAGCACCCAATAGTCAATACAGAGTCTCCAAGTCCCATCCTTCTTCTATACCAATGCAATTAGGCTCCCACAGGGCGATGAACTCGACCGGATGTGACCTTTCTGCAGCAGCTCCTGAATCTACCTCTTGATTTCATTGTTCTCCAGTACGAAGCGCTGATAGATTGTTCCATTGGGCAGCAACGCACCTCGGGTCAGATCGATGGAGTGCTCGACCTAACAGTGCAGAGACACCCCTACAAGGGAGGTGAAGATGTCCTCATATTCCTCAACGACCTTGTCCATCTGTTGTTGTCATGAAGAGGGGCTGTGTCTAGAGCTCGTGGCCACCATCTTCTTCTTTCCCTAAGAGTGTATCATCAGGAAAACAAATTTCCCGGTATTGGAAATGAGCTTAATGCATTGTTTTACAGTAACCAAAGAGATGGCGGTAGGCGATGCTACCTTCGGTATCATGTACAACTTATTTCCCAAAGTAACAATAACAACATGAGGCCTTAACTCATACACATTATGTCACTTCCATAAGTATGGTTGGCCTAATAATACATCATAACATCAAGGGGTGCAACGTCACATAATACCTCATCCGTGAAGGTCTTGACACTGTATAGAATGTGGCATTGCTATCTCATACGAGGATCCCGTCCTTGGTGAAGCCAGCCTATGGTGTACGGTTGTGAATGTGTTGTGGTCGGTAAGCCCAGTTACTTCATGACCTCTACCGAAATGAGGTTCTTTTGGCCCCCATTGTCGACAATGAACTGTAGTGGGGAACCCTTTACCCACATCTGGGAGTGGAATAGGCACTCCTCCTCCTCTGGACCTTCGGGTTCCTCATTCGAGATCTTTGTGGTGGCAATGGTGGTGTTGGTCTCCATATCAATAATATGCTTCCCTTTATCATTCCCCTTGTCAGGTTCTCACTAAGAGTTGGAACATGCATCTAATTCCGAAGCCTTTAGCTCAGCCACCAGTGAGTGCTTCGCCCGACACTCACTTGTGTTGTGAGTGGAGCTCTTATGGAACTCACACCACTTTCCTATGTCCTTCTTCAGCTTCATGGTGTTGTTCTTTACTTGCAAATTTGGCGGGTTGTCTTGGGCCACCCTGCCTTGGATTTGTCCTTTGTTCTGTGGTTTGGGGGTACCTTTCCCTTGCTTCGTATTTGCAAATCCAAAGTCTCGCTTATTTTGTTTAAAATTTTGCTCGATCTTTGATGGCATATCGGTATGTTGTGCCGAACAAGGAGATGTTCAGGAACTCCATTTCGTCCTCTATTTACCTATGTAGGCAACCGTAGTACTTGAGAACCAAATGGTTCACAGAATCCTTGATATCCAACTTCATACGAAGGGCATGAAAAATATTAGTAAAATTCGGTACATATTGATCTCTTCCTTGTCGCAACGTTTTCCACTTTATGTATTTATCCTCATAGCTCCCAACAGGGTAGGACTACTCCTTGATGGAATCCCGGAATGAGTTCCAAGTGGGTGTGGCTGAAAACATTGAGTTTGTGCTTTCATCCTTGTGCTCACAGTAGGTTTCCCACTAGTCCTTGACATGGGGGATGCTTTGAAAAGTGCAAAAGTGATCTTTTCTCGGCTAGAAAAATCATGAGCGAAAAAATATCCTTCTAGCAGATTTAACCATTTATCTACAATGCCTTCATCCATTTGACCCTCAAATATGGGAATGTCAAAGTTAACTTGTACCTTAAAGGGTGTGGGACTTCTAGAGTAGCTACCGGAAGTAGATGCATCACCCTTGGGTAGCCGCTGAAGGATATGGAAAAAGTTGTCCATCATCGCGTTCCTTTGTCACTCGAGGGCTTCTTCAAGCAAGATTTTGATAGTATCTCCTACCCCTCGTCTCTCTTTCATCCTCCATGGGAGGCCATTATGATTTGCGAGGCTGGTCTTGCAAAGGTATGACAAATTCAAGCCCTAACTCCTTATATCCCGACCTCGTTGGGGATATGCAAATAAAAATAGAGAAAGAGCAGACTGCTCTGATACCACTGATCCAGATTTAAATGGGAATGTAACAAATTACGTATATAACCAAAAATAAAAATATGCAGTAGAAATAACACTTCATTTCATTAATATAAAATAATGAAATATGCTTACAAAGAGAATGGAAATAAGACTAGCTCGGGCGATGTTAGCTTAACTCTGAGAGGAGATGTGGCAACTACATGCCTCAGAACTGTGCTGCAATGAGGATCAAAGGCCTATTTATTATTGAGAAATAATGGAAAACCCTTAACATCCAAAAACCTAACCCTAGGAGATGAAGTGCCAAAACTGTGGGCCCCGTTTGGGTAAATTGGTACATCAACTTCTCAGGGTCGTAACTTTTGCATACAATCTCTGTTTGGTTATCATAATATCTTGTTTCAAACATCTCGAAGAAAAGACAAAGAAAAGGCTAAAAATAAATAGCTATGTTGCTTCCAGACATTTCTAGTGTCTCCATTTTCCCTAAAAATGCCGTTTAGGGGCTCAAAACGACTCTGGAAGTTCAAGACCCAAAAAAACTGCATAAAATAGTAAACTGTGCTACAATTTAGGAAACCAAAAAGATTAAAGAGACAATGTTGGGGGTCCAAGTGGAATAGGTAGGTGGCCACCAATATCCACCTGGATCATTCCTCCCCCCTTAGGGAGCAATTTTCCCCATTGCGTTGAGTTCCTCCATGAGATGAAGATACTTCTACTGAACTTGTTCCTTGGTGAGCCACTTGCCCTGGTGAAGGAGTTGGCCTACTTTGACAACTCGATATACTCGGATCCTTTGTTGTCAGGTGTTCTTGATCTCCATGCCCATGATCTGATAAATTGTGGCTTGTTCCATGCAATATGGATTTAACTTTGTAGGTGTGATCTGTTATGCAATGTCTAATGTGTCTAGCAATGGTAGGAAGTATGGTTGAAAGCAGTCCACATTGAAGACTGGGTGGAGGCCAAGGAATGGGGGAATGCTGAACTCAAATGCATGTCTCCCACTGCCTTGGTAATGGTGTAAGGACCATATCAGAGTGGTATACATTTCTGATAGGCTCTGGTAAGGCGTTCCTTTTGCAAATTAAACCAGAATTTATCGCCCACCTGAAACTTGTGTGGCACCCGATGTTGATCATGTCGCTTCTTGTACTTGGAATTTGATTTCTCCATAATGTCGTGACCCGCTGGCGGATATGTTGGATGTGCTAAATGATGATGTTTATCTTATCGGTTTTAGACTAGACATGAGCAAAATCTGCATGCGTAGCTGCAAATGGCATGGCCACATCAATGGGACATAATGGCTGGAATCCCAAGCCCACCTGAAAAGGGTTGTGTCTAGTCGAGTTGTGGAGAGCATGCTTATAGTTGTGTTGGACATAGGGGAGGCTCTCATCCCATGTGCATGGATGCTTTGAGTTGTACATGTGCAAAATATGTATGATCATCCTATTGATGACCTCTGTCTGGCCATCAGTTTGGGGATGGAAAGCTGTGGAATTAGTGAGCTTGGTGTCCAACATTGACCAGAGACTAAACCAAAATGTAATGAGGAACCTATTGTCCTGATCTGAGATGATATTTTGTGGGATCCCAAAGTGTACCCACACTTGTTCAAATAAGAGTTTAGCAATGGATACCACTATGATATTCTTCTTGCAGGCCACCATAATGGCCATGTTCGAGAATCTGTCGATGACTACAAAAAAAAAAGTCGTTGCCATGTTTAGTAGAAGTAAGGCCCGACATGTAATCCATGGAGATGGATTCCCAAGGTCGACTAGGGGTATGCAATAGAGTATAGAGGCCTTGCTTCTTGATGGTCAGTTTGGCAATGGCACAGGTAGTGTAGGATCATATGTACTTCCCGACATCTTATCGAAGATTCGACCAATAGAAATACTTCTGCAGTACTGCCACCATTTTCTTGACCCTAAAACATCCAGTGGCCCGATTATAGTGTGCTTCCCAAATCATCTTGGCATGCTCTCTTGAAGGAACACAAAGGTGTCCCTGGTGGCATAATAGGGCATCCTGGAGATGAAAATCTAGAACTTTTTGACCCTCCAAGAGCATCTGGTATGTGTGGCCGAATTCTAGGTCACTTTTGTAGAGAAGTGGCCAATCAGAAGTCTCATGGCCACAAGAGTTGAGCACGATGGTTAACACCATGATCGGTGGTCGGTTGAGACAATATGAAACATTATTGGTGTTTCCCTTCTTATACTTGATATTCAAATGGAATTGTTGCAGGTATGTGTACCACCTCTGATGGCGATCATTCTGCAACTTCCCCTGCGTCTGTATGAACTACAGGGGTTAGTGGTCTGTGTGGATGACCATTTCTTTCCCCAAAATGAAATTCTTCCATTGTCGGCAAGCCTGCACAATGGAATAAATGTCTTTTTCATAAGTGGGATACTTCCGAATGATGTCTGAAAGTGTCTCACTATGATATCCCACTGGATGCCCTTGTTGAGTAAGGACTTCCCCAATGTCATAGTCAAGGGCATTTGTCTCGATCTCAAATGGTTGTTGCAAGTCTAGTAATGTGAGCACTGGTGTAGAGCAGAGTCGATGTTTCAACTCTGTGAATTCCTTCTTTTGAGATTCAGACCAAATGATTTTTTCTTTCGCTCCTCCCTCGGTGACTTGACTCAAGGCCCATGTGATATGAGAGAATCCCAACACGAACTTGTAGTAGAAATTAGCAAGACCCAGAAAGTTGTGGAGCTCTGTCAAAGTGGTTGAATTTGGCCAATCTCGGATGACTTAGATTTTGGCTGGATCCACACGCACCCCCCATTCAACAATAATGTATCCCAGATACTGAACCTAGGTCATGCCAAAAGTGCATTTCTCCAAATTGGTACATAGCTTGTGTTGTCGTAGTGTTTGGAGAACCTATCAGATGTGGTGGAGGTGTTGTTCTCAACTCTGGCTGAAGATCAGGATGTCATCCAAGTATACCACTACAAATGAGTTGGTGAATGGTCACAAGTTGTCATCCATCAACATCATGAATGTTGCAGGTGCATTCGTCAACTTGAAAGGCATAACCAACCATTCGAAAAGGCCCTCCTTGGATTTGAAAGTAGTTTTCCACACATCAGAGGGTTCGATTGGTACCTGGTGATATCCTGACTTCAAGTTGATATTGCTGAAATATTTTTCCCCCTTTAGTTGGTCTAGAAGGTCATCAATCTATGGGATCAGGTACCTATTCCAAACAATTATCTTGTTTAACACCCGATAGTCAATACAGAGTCTCCAAGTCCCATCCTTCTTCTGTACCAACATGAATGGGATCCCACAGGGCAATGAATTCCCAGGATGTCCATTGGGCAGTGACACACCTAGGGTTAGATCGATGGAGTGTTTGACCTAACAATCCATAGGCACCCCTGCGGGGGAGGTGAAGATGTCGTCGTACTCTTCCACGACCTTGTCCATCTGTTGTTTTCGTGCGGAGGGGCCCTATCTAGAGGTCGTGGCCACTGTCTTCTTTTGTCACTGAGGGCGTATCATCAGGAAAACAAATTTCTCGATTTTGGAAATGAGATTACTGCATTGTTTTGAGGTAACCAAAGAGATGGTGGTAGGCGGTGCTACCTATGGTATCTTGTACAACTTATTTTCCAAAGTAAAAATAACAACACGAGGCCTTGACTCATACACAACATGTTGCTTCCATAAGTATGCGCGGAGGTGGGTCCCTTGTCCCACAAACAAGGGGGTCTCATACACCAATTTGGTGTCTGGCTTGGCTGTGACCTTAAAAATGGATATTATTATTATTATTATTATTTTTAGTACATGACAAACATCAAGGGGAGCACGTCACATAATACCTCATCCATGAAGGGCTTGATGCTGTATGGAAGGCGGGACTGTTGGGTTGTGTTATATTCTTTGCACGACTAGCCCACGTAGTTAACTGGGGGTTAGAGGGGGGGAAGAGTCCCCCCCCCTCGTTGTGCTGATTGCATAGCGAGGGGAGTTACAGGGTGTTTGAGGGGTATGGTTTTGTGCATGTTTTTCGCACATGGTTTTGGTCGTAATGGTTTTCGGTCCATGGTATTGGATGCTTCGGCATGTATAAATATGTATTGTAACATTGAAAGGAACATAATGAAAAATCAAACTGGTAGTCCCAGTTTTGGGATCTAGGGAAAAATATCTGTGTATATGTGTTTTATGTGTTATGCTCTCGCATTGTTTATTTTCTGTGTTTTAGAATTCATATGCAGGTAATTTTTGTACGGGGTTAAAACCTACAGGAACTAATGGCTCACACGAAGATACCATCCTTGGTGAATCCACCTGATGGTGTACGATTGTGGATGTGTTATGGTCGGTAAGCCCAGCCGCTTCATGACCTATGCCGGAATGAGGTTCATTTGGCTCCTGTTTTCGACAATGAATTGTAGTGGGAAATCCTTTAACCACATCTGGGAGTGGAAGACGTGCTCCTCCTCCTCTGGACCTTCGGGTTCCTCCTAGATCTTCGTGGTGGCAACGGTGGCGTTTGTCTCTGCATTGATAATCTGCTTCCCTTTGTCTTTCCCCTTGTCAGGTTCTGACTAAGAGTTAGAACATGCATCTGATTTCAAAGACTTTAGTTTCGCCACAAGTGACTGCTTGGCCTGACACTCACTTGTGTTGTGAGTGGAGCTCTTATGCAACTCACACCATTTTCCCATATCCTTCTTCAGCTTCACGGTGTTTTTCTTTGCTTCCAGATTTGGCGGGTTGTCCTAGGCTGCCCCGCTTTGGCTTTGTTATTTGTTCTATGGTTTGGGGGTCCCTTTCCCTTGCTTTGGATTCACAAATCCAAAGTCTCGCTTCTTTTATTTAAAATTTTGCTCCATCTTGATGGCATATTGGTATATCGTGCCAAGCGAGGAGATGTTCAGGAACTCCATTTCATACTCATTGTACTTATGTAGCAGACGTGGTACTTGAGAACCAAATGGTTCACAGAATCCTTGATACCCAACTTTGTGCGAGGGGTATGAAAAATATTGGTAAACTTCGATACATCTTGGTCCCTTCCTTGTCAGAGTGTTGTCCACTTTATGTATTTATCCTTATAGCTCCCGATAGGGTAGTATAGCTCCTTGATGGCATCCCAGAATGAGTTCCAAGTGGGTGCGGATGAAAACAATGAGTTTGTACTTTTTTCCTTCTATTCACAGTTGGTTTCCCACCAGTCCTTGACATGGGGGGCTACTTTTAGAAGTGAAAAAGTGATCTTTTCTCGGCTGGAAAACTCATGAATGAAAAAAATATCCTTCTAGCTGCTTTAACCATTTATCTACAACGTCTGCATCTATCTAACCCTCAAATATGGGAATGTCAAAGTTAACTTGTACCTTAAAGGGTGTGGCGCTTCCATAGTAGTTGTTGGAAGTAGATGTGTCGCCCTTGGGTATCAGTTGAAGGATCTGGAAAACATTGTCTATCATCGCGTTCCTTTGTCGCTCGAGGGATTCTTCGAGCAAGAATTTGTTAGTATCTCCTGCCCCCTCGTCTTTCTTTTCATCTGCCATGGGAGTTCGTCGGGATTTGTGAGGCTGGTCATGTAAAGGTTCGACCAGTTCAAGGCCTAACTCCTTATATCCCGACCTCGTTGAGGATATGCAAATAAAAATAGAGAAAGAGCAGACAACTTTGATACCACTGATCCATATTTAAATAGGAACGCAAAAAATTACATATATAAACATAAATACAAAGATGGAGTAGAAATAACACTTCATTTTATCAATATCAAATACTGAAATATGCTTACAAAGAGAATGGAAATAAGACTAGCTTGGGCGATGGTAGCTTATCTCTGAGAAGAGATGTGGCACCTACATGCCTCACAACTGTGTTACAATGAGGCTCAAAGGTCTATTTATTATTGAGAAGCAATGGAAAACCCTAAACATCCAAAAAGCTAACCCTAGGAGATGAAGCGTCAAAATTGTGGGCCCCGTTTGGGTAAATTGGTACATCAACTTCCCGGGGTTGTAACTTTGGCATACGATCTCCATTTGGCTATCATAATACCTCATTTCAAACATCTCGAAGAAAGGTAGAAACAAATAGCCATGTGAATTTAGGACGTTTATGGTCTCTCCATTTTCCCTAAAAATGTCGTTTAGGGCCTCAAAATAGCTCAGGAAGTTCATGACCCGAAAAACTGCCAAAAATAGTAAACTGTGATACAATTTAGGAAACCAAAAAACTGAAAGAGAGAGTGTTGGGGGTCCAAATGGAATAGGTAGGTGGCCACCAATATCCACCTGGATCATTCCTCGCCATAGGGAGAAATGGTCCCCATTGCGTTGAGTTCCTCCATGAGATGAGGAAACTTCTGCTGAACTTGTTCCCTGGTGAGCCACTTGCCCTGGTGAAGGAGGTGGCTTGCTTTGACAACTCGATATAGTTGGCTCGTTTGTTATCGGGTGTTCTTGATCTCCATGTCCATGATCTAATCAGTTGTGTCTTGTTCCATGCAATCTGGATTTAACTATATAGGTGTGATCTGTTCTGCAATGTCTAATGTGTCTAGCAATGGTGGGAAGTATGGTCGAAGTCAATCTACATTGATGATTGGGTGTAGGCCAAGGAATGGGGGAATGCTGAGCTCAAATGCATTGTCTCCCACTACCTTGGTAATGGTGTAAGGACCATATCAGAGTGGTCTAAGTTTCCGATAGGCTTTGGTAAGGCGTTCCTTTTGTCAATGCAAACAAACTTTTTCACCCACCTGAAACTTGTGTAGCACCCGATGTTGATCATGTCGTTTCTTGTACTGGGCATTTGATTTCTCCATAACATCATGGACCTGCTGGCAGATATGTTGGATGTGCTAAACGACGTTGTTTGCCTTATCAGTTTCGGACTGGACATGAGCCGAATCTACATGAGTAGCTGCAAATGGCATGGCCACATCAATGGGACATAGTGGCTGGAATCCCAAGCCCACCTGAAAAGGGTTGTGCCTAGTCGAGCTATGGAGAGCCTGATTATAGTTGTGCTAGACATAGGAGAGGCTCTCATCCCATGTGCATGGATGCTTTGAGTTGTACATGCACAAAATATTTACAATCACTTTGTTGACGATCTCTGTCTAGCCATCAGTTTGGGGATGGAAAGTTGTGGACTTAGTGAGCTTGGTGTCCAGCATCGACCAACGATTGTACCAAAATGTACTGAGGAACCTGCTATCTTGATCTAAGATGATAGATTGTGGGATCCAAAAGTGTACCCACACTTGTTCAACTAAGACTTTAGCAGTGGCTTCCGCTGTGATATTCTTCTTGAAGACCACCATAATGGCCATCTTCGAGAATCTGTCAATGACTACAAAAACACAGTCGTTGCCATGCTTAGTAGAAGGAAGGTCCAACATGTAATCTATGGAGATGGATTCCAAAGGTCAACTAGTGGCAGGAAGCAGAGTATAGAGGCCTTGCTTCTTAATGGTTGGTTTGGCAATGACACAGGTAGTGCAGGATTTGATGTACTTCCCGACATCTTATCGAAGATTCGGCTAATAGAAATACTTTTGTAGTACTACCACCATTTTCTCGACCTTGAAATGCCTAGTGGCCCGACTATAGTGTGCTTCCCAAATCATCTTGGCACGCTCTCTTGAAGGAACAAAATGGTGTCCCAGGTGGCATAATAGGGCATCTTGGAGGTGAAAATCTGGAACTTGCTAATCCTCCAAGAGCGTATGGTATGTGTGGCCAAATTCTAGGTCGCTTTTGTAGAGAAGTGGACAATTAGAAGTCACATGCCCACAAGAGTTGAACATGGGGGTTAACACCATGATCGATGTTCGACTGAGACAATATGCAACATTATTGGTGTTGCCCTTC
Organism: Pinus taeda; assembly: GCA_000404065.3. Taxonomy (NCBI): domain Eukaryota; kingdom Viridiplantae; phylum Streptophyta; class Pinopsida; order Pinales; family Pinaceae; genus Pinus; species Pinus taeda. The sequence continues at coordinate 119,464 of APFE030087196.1, forward strand.
TTATACTTGATATTCAATTGGAATTGTTGTAGGTATGTGGACCACGTCTGATGGCGATCATTCTGCAACTTCCCCTGTCTATATGAACTACAGGGGCCGGTGGTCTGTGTGGATGACTATTTGTTGACCCAAAATGAAATGCTTCCATTGTCGGCAGGCCTGCACAATGGAATGCATATCTCTATCATAAGTGGGATACTTCCGGACGGTGTCTAAAAGTGTCTCACTATGATATGCCATTGGATGCCACTGTTGAGTAAGGACTACCCCAATAGCATAGTTAGAGGCATCTGTCTCGATCTCAAATGGTTGTTACAAGTCTAGTAATGTGAGCACTAGTGTAGAGTAGAGGTGATGTTTCAACTCTGTGAATTCCTTCTTTGAGATTTAGACCAAAAGACATTTTCTTTCACTCCTCCCTTGGTGACTTGACTCAAGGCCCACATGATATGAGAGAATCCCAACACGAACTTGCAGTAGAAATTGGCAAGACCCAGAAAGTTGCAGAGCTCTGTCGAAGTGGTTGGAGCTAGCCATTCCCGGATGACTTGGATCTTGGATGGATCCACATGCATCCTCCATTCATAAATAATGTATCCCAGATACTAAACCCAGGTCATGCCAAAAGTTCATTTCTCTAAATTGGTACATAGCTTGTGTTGCCGCAGTGTTTGGAGAATTTGTCGGATGTGGTGGAGGTGTTGTTCCCAACTCTGGTTGAAGATCAGGATTTCATCCAAGTATACCACTACAAATGAGTTGGTGAATGACCGCAATATGTCATCCATCAACCTCATGAATGTTGCAGGTGCATTCGTTAACCCGAAAGGCATAACCGACCATTCGAAAAGGCCCTCCTTGGCTTTGAAAGTAGTCTTCCACACATCGGAGGGTTCAATTGGTACCTGGTGATATCTTGAATTCAAGTCAATCTTGCTGAAATATTTCCCCCCTTCAGTTGGTCCAGAAGGTCATCAATCCATGGGTTGGGTACCTATTTCGGACAGTGATCTTGTTCAACACCCGATAGTCAATACAGAGTCTCCAAGTCCCATACTTCTTCTGTACCAACACAGTCGGGCTCCCACGGGGCAATGAACTCGGCAAGATGTCCATTGGGAAGCGATGCACCTGGGGTCAAATCAATGGAGTGCTTGATATGACAGTGCAAAGGCACCCCTACGGGGGAGGTGAAGATGTCATCGTACTCTTCCACGACCTTGCCTATTTGTTGTTGTCATGTGGAGGGGCCCTATTTGAAGGTCATGGCCACTGTCTTCTTCTGTCCTTGAGGGTGTATCATTAGGAAAATAAATTTCTCAGTTTTGGAAATGAGATTATTGCATTGTTTTGCAGTAACCAAAGAGATGGTGGTACGCAGTGCTACCTCCGGTATCTTGTACAACTTATTTCCCAAAGTAACAATAACAACACGAGGCCTTGATTCGTACACAGCATGCCACTTCCATAAGTATGGTTGGCCTAATAATACATCACAAACATCAAGGGGAGTAACATCACATAATACCTCATCCGTGAAGGGCTTGATGTTGTATGGAAGGCAGCACTGTTGGGTCACACAAAGATCCCATCCTTGGTGAAGCCACCCGATGGTGTATGATTGTGGATGTGTTGTGGTTGGTAAGCCCAACCACTTCATGACCTCTGTCGAAATGAGGCTCTTTTGGCTCCCGCTGTCTACAATGAACTATAGCGGGAAACCCTTTACCCACATCTAGGAGTGGAAGAGGCACTCCTCCTCCTCTGGATCTTTGGGTTCTTCCTTCTAGATCTTTATGGTAGCAATAGTGGCATTGGGCTCCGCATTGATAATCTGCTTCCCTTTTTAATTCCCCTTGTCGGGTTTTGACTCAGACTCGAAATATGCCTCTGATTCCAAAGCCTTTAGTTCGGCCACCAGTGACTACTTGGCCCGACACTCACTTGCGTTGTGAGTGGAGCTCTTATGGAACTCACACCACTTTACCGTGTCCTTCTTCGGCTTTGCGGTGGTTTTCTTTGCTTGCAGCATTGGCAGGTTGTCTTGGGCCACCACGCCTTGGATTTTTCCTTTATTCTACGGTCTTGGGGTACCTTTCCCTTGCTTTGGATTTTTAGATCCAAAGTCTCACTTCTTTTGTTTAAACTTTTTCTCGATCTTGACGACATAACGGTATGCCATGCTGGGTGAGATGTTTAGGAAGTCCATCTTGTCCTAGATGTACGTATGTAGGTAGCCATGGTACTTGAGAACCAAATGGTGCTCATAATCCTTAGTACGCAACTTTGTGCGAAGGGTATGAAAAATATTGGTAAACTCTGGTACGTCTTGGTCTTGTTAGAGTCGTATAGTGATAGGATTCATAATTTTGAATTGGTTGAGGTTAAGTCTTGTAATATTGTACATACCTTTGCTTTCTGAAAATGTTTTCCATATTAAAATAAAAAATGTAAAGAGGGTATGTCCTACAAGAAATATCAAAGGACAAAAAGAACAAGAAAAGATAAAAAAATAAAATGAAATAATGAACCCCAAACAAAAACAGATCATGAAAGTGTGCAAGTCTAAGTGCGACTACTCTTTACTTTACTATCTAAAAATAATGGTTGTGTGCAGCTTGTCATACATGCCACAACCCATGATAGTCAAAATATTTAATCTTGACTATTTCATGCTTTCAATTTCATGTTTATAGGTAAAGAATAAAGATCTGGCCGAACTGCTTAATATTGCCAGATCAGTAGATACGTAGAGAAATAAAAGGAGCTCATCAGTTTAATCTCAGCCCTTGGAAGATATAAGGTTATAAGTAGATAGTGTTTCATAAAATAAAAAGGAAACAAATAGGTTTTCTAGCTTAAATGCGCTTGATAAAGTGAAGAAAAAATGTTAGGGTAAGTAGAAGAAAGGTTGCAGAAATACAAGCTATTTGAGGCATAAGCACATTTTTCATGCTTAATCATGTGTTTCAGAGTGTAGGAGTAGTTATGAAAGAAAAATAATGCTCATAAATTCATTTGGTTAACTCTCCCCATTCCATTTTACCCCTTACTACATACTTACTAATTTCCCCTTTTACCACTTTATTCCTTATGTAAACCCCTTTTCCCTTCATTTTCACCCTTTCCCTTGGTTTCACACATTCCCTAGAAAATTACCATCCAAATTCATTCCCCTACCCAAAATAACCCCTTTTCCCTAGTGTGAAACCCTTTCTCATGCAAAAAATCAGTTTCCCTTGATTACTTTTCCTAAAAACCCAAAAAAAAACCACTAAAACTTCTTATCCTAACTATTATCCCTCCCCCCAACCCCCCCACATTAGTTTATTAACTCCGCTACAATATCATGTTCCCGACAAAATCTTGGCCCCACTTCATAAACCCACATTACATTTTAACCCTGCAATTATCCATTAATTAATTATACTTGAGTGAAATTAACCCCTGAGCCCTGCTAAATGCCTCGCCCATATCACGCCCATTCATCTCCCGACTTTTACCGGCCCAAGAACACACGATCTGGGTAGTATTGCTCGAGCCCCCTTGGGTTATGTGGTGGCACCGTGTTAAGTTGCGTGCTCTCGGGAAAAAACCACCCATCGCTCAAAAGCGGTGTAATGGCTCCCTAAATCGCCTCCTCGCCGAAAGAAAAAACTGTCACTATTCACTAAATGAGTTTCTGCACCAATTTCTAACCACTCTTGGTTAAAAGCCCATAGACCCCCAATTGCACTCTTTTATCTCATTTTCTCTATGAAAGCGTCCTAAGCTTTCCTGCGCCCCCCGAGCTTCTGCAACCAGTTCTGACTACAAATTGCCTCCCGAACACGCTTTAGAAGCCTAGTTCAGCCCTCTAGTGCACGACTAAAGCCATAGAACACTCTGCAACCACCATTCAAAACTAGTTTGCATCTTGAACCACAAATTCCAAGTATTTCAACAGAGAACCAAAATGGCCCTCTTAGTTTAAAATGTACAATGAATTCAAGAAATAACTAGTTGAATTTAATTGATTTCCTTTTGAATTGAGAGTAATTCCATCTAAAATACCAAAACCCCTATCCTGTAAACTGCCAATACCCTATCTCTACACCAGACACACTCAGACTTCACTTCTAGAGCTATATAAGCCCAATTTCCACATTTATCACAAAAAATGGCTGCACAAACCTCCCTGGATATCAGACCAGTCTCAACCCCTCACCTAGACATTGACCATTTGGCCCTAACAGACAGGGATTTCCAAATTAAAGACACTTCTACTCCAAGCCACCTTCTGAAAATCCACTACTGGAGTAAGGATAGGTTCCTAAACCATGTTGATGACATCAACCTTTGGGAATCCAATTTTCCCAAGTATAGAATCCCAAAAGTTCACCCATTCCTAGACATTGTACATTTTTGTCATGCCTGCTATATCCCTAGCCAAAGGGCTATTGTTGCTCTAAACCATGAGTTGATATTCACCATTACTCTTGAATCCATCAACCAGATGCTATAAATCTAGCCTAGTCCTAATCTGACCCCTTTATCCATTTGAAACCTATTGGACCTGCACATCACACTAGACCTAGTCAAAATCAAACAAATTTTCTAGAATTTCATCATTGAGGAATGCCATACTCCTGCAAACATTCCACTCTATGTTGCCACTATTTTTTCAGACACTGGAAAACGCATAGTCACCATGCTCTCATGCATCCTAGGATACACATTAGATGAGAATGTGGATGAGCTCATCATGGCCATCCTGTCCATTTTCACTCCAAGCAAGCCTCTTGCTATCATGTTTGATTATGCCCAGTTCATTGCAGACAGAATGCATGAAAAATTCACTAGACTACCCACTGAAAGAGTTTTCAAATACTCTTCAGTGTTGTTTCATATGTTCTTGTATTACCAGACAGATAAGTTCCCTTTGAGGTCCAGAAATTGCACACCAAGGGAAAGGAGAGATCAGTCATCTATTGGACACCCTTGGTCCACAAGTTTTCCATAGCATTCACCTACAAAGACTTTATAGACTCTTTTGTGTGCCCAGTCATGAACATGCTGACTTCTAAGACTCAGCCTAGAATTAGCCCAGAGATCAAAAGAGTACTGCAATTGGCCAAGAACAACAAAGTGGGAGATTGGTACTTGTACCAAAACCACACTAAGATCAGAATTTATGGCTATGAGCTAGCACCCTATAAGTTGCCCAAATACCTCCCTATGAGGATATTTTCTCTTGAGTACTTTAGACAAATCATCAGCTCTGATGAGATCCACTTCCAAGCTTATAGGAAGAAAACCCAGTTCAAGGTAAAAAAACAAAATGGGCCCATTCATTTGCAACAATAGAGACGCTGGACTAGAGATCAACAAGTTACTTTAATGAATGAAATTTAGAAATAGTTTCATGTGGCACTATGACCCTCATGTGGTCATAAACAAGCTCAGATTCAAAGTCAAGTTGGGAGCATACATCCACCACCCAAGACCTGATATTGAACAGTTTGCTAACTAGGATGAGTCGGTGGAGAACAACTTGATTGACGTGGAAAACACTGTTGTGGATGTAGAGAACACACTTATTGATTTGGAAAGACAATTTGATCACAACTATTTCTTGCAGGTTCTAGAACAAGGGGAGCAAATGAACATTTCTCCTGTCTTACAGACTCCACTAAATGAGGATAAGAATCCTAAGAGGAGCATGGATGAGGCATCTAGCTCTGCCATGGAGACTATTGATGACCTGGTTGAGCCAAGCAAGAGGCCCAAGTTGAATCCTGTCTTTGAATAGGGGGAGAACATTGCATATGAGGAAATGGGACATAAAGGTAAAGAAGCAACTACATCAGAGGAAACACAAAAGCCATCAACCTCTAACACACAGATGATAGAGAGACAAAAGAGTATGGAGGTTTCTTCCTATGTCAAGCCAGCGGACAAGGAAAAGGACATCAAAGACAGATTCAAAGAGATAAAGATGAGGAATGAGAGACTGAAGGCAGAGACATATGCCCAATACCTCAATCTTACACCACCAAACTAAACTAGACTGATGTCAGCCTTTGATATCAAAGAAGGAAAAATGCAAGTCTCATTCTTGCAACCCATTGTACAACAACCAAAGACCTCAACAGATTACAAGAAAACTAATTTTGAGGTCTTGGCCAAGGATGTTCATCCCATTGATCAAATAGAGTTTCACAAGCAAGTTGGAGAAATGATCTACTCCACCCTCACAACAAAGGCCATGGTTGCTTACAAGCTGCAGGATTCATTGGACAATGTAACAACTTAATTCAAGCTGGAGAAGGCCTCTTCATAGGCTAAAGACACCAGGATAAAGTCCTTGGAGGACTTGGTTATTGAACTGGGCCATGGCCCAAGTGATGTTAAGGCCATAAAGAAACTAATCAAAAAGAAGAATGAGGACATAGCAACCCTCAAGAAACAGCTCAAGTTGCCTCATTTGCAGCACCCACAGACAAAGGAAGTGATAGAAAGCCAAACTAATCATGAGGAAATGATGGACTTAGTGTTGCAATTGAGTGACTAGTTAAAAGAGATGGAGAAGGAGTTGGATAGCTTGATTCAGCTCAAACAATCTAATATTGATAATGCTCCTACAATTGTCATTCCAATAGTGACCATAGTTGTACCTTCTACTTTGGCAGCAGCATTAGCTCCCACTGCTCCAATGGCCACTGCAATACCGACATATGCAGTGACTACATCAGCAACAAGATCAATAGAAACAACCTCCACAAGTGATGAACCAAACAAGCTAGTCAAAGAAATGGAAGAAATGTCCATTCAGACCACTGAGATGAACAAACTGAAGGAGAAAGTCACCAGCTTGGAGGCAGATTGCAGACTTTCCTAGATCATGCATAAAGAAGAGCAACAAAAGGCTACAAGGATGAATGAAAGGATAAAAAGCCTGGAGAAAGAACTGGCATTGAGTGAACCTCTAGGTAAGGCTAAATAACAACTGTGGGCCAATATCATTGACTCTGTCAATGATATTTGGCCATCCATCCAGGTCATTTTGAACAGATTGATTTAATAAAGCAGGCTACAGAAGCCATTGAAAGGGTTAAAAAAGAACTTGGAAATATGCTAGAGGAAGCAGCAAGAATCATCCACTTCCTCAACTCCAAGAATAAGTATGAGTTGCAAGAACTAGAGATACCTGACAGGATAGGTACAATTTTGGAAGTCAGAAAAGTCCTCACTAAGAGGAATTTGATGTTGAATTTAGAAGATAAGAGGTCAAAACATGCAACTAGCCATTGACAGGTTCATGGCTAAGTTCGAACTTTTGAAGGAAAAGGGATTACCTAATCCCTTAGTAATAAATGACAAGTTAATGACACATGAGGATTCCAATAAGAAGATCAGGGAAGTGGCTAGTGAATAGGTAATCACTTCATCCATGAAGGGCTTACCAACAAGAAAATTTTTGTATCAAACTTTTGAAAACTTGTTTTACCTCCAGGATGAGGTAAAACACATGTTTATTAATAAGCCTACTTTTGCCAAATATACAGAAGTAGATGAAATATACAGAAAAATGCTCAATATCAAATTACCAGATGAGGAGATATGGGAAAAATTGAATGGTTTACTGTAGGAAAAACACAGTAAAAATATAAGTCTACAGTAAAAAGTAAAACAACACAGTAAAAGGATATTGACAGGTCAACAAGATTAAAGTGTATCAGATGAAAGAGTATCAGGTGAAAGGTTAAAGTAAAACAAAACATACAGTGTGAAGACCAAACAACCATGCAGCATAAAGGGAAAAATACCAAAGAGAAAGTCGGCATAACCTAAATAATAGGGACAATAAGTAGCATTTCAATAGCTGTCTCTATCTTCTTACATGAAGTTATTTCTTTTTCCTAGATTAGTTGTCAATGCAATTTGAGATATTTTGTAGTTCCTTTTGTATAAATACTTCATAATTCGAAGTATTATGGTGGATTATTTTACATTTGTATAGTTATTTTGATCTGAAAACCTAAGGGTGATTGTACCATTTTCAAGTCAACGGACTGGAGCAAGTAATAAAAGGATTTCGCTACAGGATTCTTGATATGAGCTATTTGTAGTGCAGTATATTCTTTGTTTGATCTTGTTACCATGTTATGTGTTTCATAATCTTAAATGTGTTTTAAATTTGAATGAATTAACTGGAGATATCACTCAGAAATTGTTTAAGTACACTTTGTTTGGCACAGTTAGTCATTTACATGTTTTCCTCTGATACCCAAATTTGAGAACCCTTAATTGCTCTCCCATCCTGGTTGACTTCTTTCATTCCTTCCAGAGTCTGACCTAGGGAACCCTTAATTGCTCCTTGGATCCAATCTGAAACCATTTCACCATTTAGCCTTTGAGATTTGCAGTAACTCATCTATCTTTCCCTGTAGACACTATTTTTAGAACTAAATATAGTCTTGTTTGTCTAACATTCGACTCCATAGCCCAGTGGTAAAAGAAAACCTCTTTTCCTCTAAGTAAAGTGATCCCACCACCCAATTTCAAACCAAAACCCAAGTGCAAACAATAACTAGCCTAAAATCATCTTAACTAAAACAAATTTAAATTATAAATAGAGAGCCCTCTCTGAGAATCAGGAAGGCTAGGTCTTGATCTCCAAAAGTGGTTTGTGGTTACCTTTGATTGTTCTTTCTTCATTAACTTCAAAAGAAATATCAGAGTGATAACATTTCTGGTTACCATATTAGGGACTTCGATCCTCAAGTCTCATAAAACTTTAAGGAAACCTTAAATTTAATCTTAAGCCCCTTAAGATAATTTTATAAAAGTTAATCTTGATTTTTTTTTATAAAAACAGTTAAAAAAATTAAAATTATGGCTCCCAAAAAGATTCACTATACCAGGGCAAACCCAGATCCAAACCCTGCAACTATAGTTGATGGCCCAGAGAGAATTTTAAGAAAACCCAAAACAACAGAAACTCAAGCAAGTATTAGCCGGTTATTCAGAGTCAATTCACTCCATGAGGAGTTGTCAACTTTAGAGGAAATCCCTTTTGATTTGTCATTTGACCTCTCATTATTTAGAAGTAAATCTCAAAATGCAATCCATGAAACAGTCTTAGACCCTGATTTTTTTCAGCTCATTGAATCAGAAAGGATTATTCATTTAGATTTAGATCAATTTGTTGTAGAGACTTTTGATAATATAGAAGCTTGGGCCTCTAAATTAATAAGTAATATAGGTGATTCTTAACTTCAACAATCTATTGAAATAGCTACCCTTACTACTGCTGCCCCTGAAGTTTCTACACAAACTTCACTCACTGTAATGCCCCTTCTTTTACCACAACTTCACCAATTGTATCTACCACAATCCAATCACCTAAACCAGTTATTAATCAACCATCCTTATCATCTAGTTTACCTCCATCCAATTCAGGTCCTTCCTCAAGCACCACAACTTTACCCCCAAGTCAAGCCAGGATCACAGCAATGGAAAACCGATATGCACCTCTAGTTTTACCTGCACAACTCCATGCCATGCCCGCAGATTATTAGATTAAAATCTTCTTGTTTGATGCTACTGGTCAGTACATAGCCCAACATCATGTAAACAAGATGTCTGACTTTTTTGAGTTGCATGAGATAGATGAAGCAAATGTCTAAGTGAGGTTGTTTGCCCAAACTTAACTGGGGATGTCAAATCCTTTCCTGCCAACCATATTGTAGACTTAGCTAATTTTCACAGATTATTCATTGATAGATGGGAGAGAAAGAAAAACCCATTGCAAATACTTTCTGAATATCAAAACATTAGAAGAGCTCTTAATGATTCAGTTCAAGACTATTGTAGTAGGTTCAATAGTATCTACAACGCAATCCCAACCAATATTGAACCTCCACCTGACCTAGCATTAATTAAATTCCCTGATGGTTTTGACGCCGACATGTCATACCAGTTAAGGGAAAGAAACCCTGAAACACTAGAACAAATGCAAAGAAATGTTTTTAGTGTAGAGGCCAACCTATTAGCCAAGAAAACCCGAATGGGAAATGAAAAGAAAGTTGTATTTAAAGAGGAAACTTCCACTTCAGATGGAAAGGTAGATATTTTAGCTGAGATTTTAGAGAGAATAATGGATAGATTAGACAACATGGAGAGGAAAAATCAATGGGAAAATCAACAACCACCCCCAATAAGAAATCCCAATTTTAGAAAGAATCCTAATGCTAGAAAAAAATCTACACCAAATCAACAGATTATGCCTCCCTTCCAAGAGAACTGTGTTGAGGATTCATAGAACCAAGAAGGAGAGGATGACACCCAGATAAACTTACTAGAAACCAAAGAAGAAGACATTGTTTTTCTTACTCAAGAAGAACAAGAGTTATATATGTTGTAGCAGTTGCAGTTGCCCAGCAACCCAACTGTAGTGTGCTTCCCAAATCATCTTGGCACACTCTCTTGAAGGAACATAAAGGTGTCCGAGGTGGCATAATAGGGCATCTTGGAGGTGAAAATATGGAACTTTCTGACACTCCAAGAGCATCTGATATGTGTGGCAGAATTTTGGGTCGCTTTTGTAGAGAAGTGGCCAATCAAAAGTCTCGTGCCCACAAGAGTTGAGCATGGTGGCTAACGCCATGATCAATGGTCGGCTAAGGCAATCTGCAATATTATTGGTGTTTCCCTTATTATACTTAATATTAAAAAGGAACTATTGCAAGTATGTGGACCACTCTTGATGGCGATCATTCTACAAATTCCCTTGCATCTGTATGAACTGTAGGGGTTAGTGATCTATGTGGATGACCGTTTCCTTCCCCAAAATGTAATGCTTCCATTATCGGTAGGCCTGCACAATGGAATACATCTCTTTGTCATAAGTGGGATACTTCCAGACTGTGTCTAGAATTTTCTCACTATGATATCCCACTGAATGCCCCTGTTGAGTAAGTACTTCCCCAATAGCATAGTCAGAGGCATTTGTCTTGATCTCAACTGGATGTTGCAGGTCTGGTAATGTGAGCACTGGTGCAGAGCAGAGACGATGTTTCAACTCTATGAATGCCTTTTGTTGAGATTCATACCAAAATAATTTTACTTTCACTCCTCCCTTGGTGGCTTGACTAAAGGCCCACATGATATGAGATAATCCCAACACGAACCTGCTATAGAAGTTGGAATTACCTAGAAAGTTGCGGAGCTCTGTCAAAGTGGTTGGAGCTGGAAAATCTCAAATGACTTAGATCTTGGTTAGATCCACATGCACCCCTCATTCATCAATAATGTATCCCAGATACTAAACCTAGGTCATGCCAAAAGTGCATTTCTCCAAATTAGCACATAGCTTGTGTTGCTGCAGTGTTTGAAGAACCCGTTGGATGTGATGGAGGTGCTCTTCCCAACTCTGGTTGAAGATTAGGATGTCATCCAAGTATACCACTACAAATGAGTTGGTGAATGGCCGCAAGATGTCATCCATCAGCCTCATAAATGTTGCAGGAGCATTTGCCAACCCAAAATGCATAACCAACCATTTGAAAAGGCCCTCTTTGGCTTTGAAAGCAATCTTCCACACATTGGAGGGTTCGATTGGTACCTAGTGATATCCTGACTTAAAGTCGATCTTGTTGAAATATTTTTCCCCCTTTAGCTAGTCCAAAAGATCATCAATCTGTGGGATCGGGTACCTATTCCAGATAGTGATCTTGTTCAGCGCTCGATAGTCAATACAAAGTCTCCAAGTCCCATCCTTCTTCTATACCAACATGGTCAGGCTCCCATAGGGCAATGAACTCGGCTGGATGCAATATTCCTGCAGTAGCTCCCAAATTTGCCTCTTGATTTCGTCATTCTCTAGAATGGAGCACTAATATATTGGTCCATTGAGCAGCGTCACACCTGGGGTCAGATCAATGGAGTGCTTGACCTAATAGTGCATAGGCACCCTTGTGGGGGAGGTGAAGATGTCCTCGTATTCCTCCATGACCTTGTCCATCTATTTTTGTCGTGCGGAGGGGCCCTGTCTAGAGGTCATGGCCACCATCTTCTTCTTTCCCTAAGGGAATATCATTAGGAAAACAAATTTGGTGGTTTTGGAAATGAGCTTACTGCATTGTTTTGCAGTAACCAAGGAGATGGTGGTAGGCAGTGCTACCTCCAATATCCTGTACAACTTATTTCCCAAAGTAACAATAATAGCTCGAGGCCTTGACTCATACACAACATAACGCTTCCATAAGTATGGTTGGCCTAATAATACATCACAAACATCAAAGGGAGCAACATCACATAATACCTCATCCATGAAGGGCTTGATGCTGTATGGAAGGCAGCACTACTGGGTCACGCGAAGATCTCGTCCTTGGTGAAGCCACCCGATGGTGTACGGTTTTGGATGTGTTGTGGTCGGTAAGCCCAACCACTTCATGACCTCTACCAGAATGAGGTTGTTTTGGGTCCTTCTATTGACAATGAATTGTAGCGGGGAACCCTTTACCCACATCTGGGAGTGGAAGAGGCACTCCTCCTCCTCTAAATATTCGGGTTCCTCCTTCTGGATATTCATGGTGGCAAAGGTGGCGTTGGGATTCGCATCGATAATCTACTTCCCTTTGTCATTCCCCTTATCGGGTTCTAACTTAGAGTCGGAACATACATCTGATTCCGAAGCCTTTAGCTCGACCACCAGCAACTGCTTGGCCCGACACTCACTTGTGTTGTGAGTGGAGCACTTATGGAACTCACACCACTTTCTTGTGTCCTTCTTCAAATTAGCAGTGTTGTTCTTTGCTTGTGGATTTGGCACGTTTTCTTGGGCTGCCCTTCCTTGGCTTTATCCTTTGTTCTGCGGTCTGGGGGTACCTTTCCCTTTCTTCAGATTCGCAGATCCAAAGTCTCACTTCTTCTATTTAAACTTTTTCTCGATCTTGACAGCATATCGGTATGTCGTTCCGAGTGAGGAGATGTTCAGGAACTCCATCTCGTCCAGATGTACCTATGTAGACAGCCGCGATACTTAAGAACCAAATGGTTCTCAGAATCCTTGATACCCAACTTCGTGTGAAGGGCATGAAAAACATTGGTAAACTCCGATACATCTTGGTCCCTTCCCTATCACAGCGTAGTCAACTTTATGTATTTATCCTCATAGCTCGTGACAGGGTAGGAATGCTATAACGAGTTCCAAGTGGGCGTGGCTGAAAACAGTGGGTTTGTACTTTTGTCCTTTTGCTCACAGTAGGTTTCCCACTAGTCTTTGACGTGGGGGGTTTCTTTAAGAAGTGAAAAAGTGATATTTTCCCAGCTGGAAAATCATGAACAGAAAAATATCCTTATGGTATATTTAACCATTTATCTACAACATCTGCATCTATCTGACCCTCAAATATGGGAATGTCAAAGTTAACTTGTACCTTAAAGGGTGTGGCGCTTCCACAGTAGCTGCCCGAAGTAGATGCATCACCCTTGGGTAGCTGTTGAATGATCTGAACAAAGATTCCATCATTGTTTTCCTTTATCACTCGAGGACTTCTTCAAGCAAGATTTTGATAGGATCTCCTGCCCCCTCATCTTTCTTTTCATTAGCTATGGGAGGTCGTTTGGATTTGTGAGGTTGGTCTTGTAAAGGCTTGACCAGTTCAAGCCCTAACTCCTTATATCCCGACCTTGTTGGGGATATGCAAAGAGAAACAGAGAAAGAGAAGACCGCTCTGATACCACTGATCCATATTTAAATAGGAACACAAAAAATTATAGATATAACCATAAATACAAAGATGCAATATAAATAATACTTCATTTCATTAATATCAAATACTAAAATATGCTTACAAATAGAATGGAAACAATACTAGCTCGGTTGATGGTAGCTTATATTTGAGAAGAGATGTGGTAGCTACATGCCTTAGAACTGTGTTACAATGAGGCTCAAAAGCCTATTTATTATTGAGAAACAATGGAAAACCCAAAAAATCCAAAAATCTAACCCTAGGAGATGAAGTGCCAAAACTGTGGGCCCCGTTTGGGTAAATTGGTACATCAACTTCCCAGGGTCGTAACTTTGGCATAGGATCTCCGTTTGGCTATCATAATACATCGTTTCAAAGATCTCGAAGAGAGGGCTAAAAGTAAATGACCAAGCGGATTTCGGACAATAATCAATTTTTTAGTTTTCTATAAAAACGTCATCCTCATAACGACTCTGGAAGTTCAAGACCCGAAAAATTGCCAAAAATCATAAATTGCACTGCAATTTAAGAAACCGAAAAACTGAAAGAGACAGTGTTGGGGGTCCAAGTGGAATAGGCAGCTGGCCACCAATATCCACCTGGATCATTCCTCCCCCCTTAGGAAGCAATGGTCCCCATTGCATTGAGTTCCTCCATGAGATGAACAAACTTCTACTTATCTTGGTCCCTGGTCTGCCACTTGCTCTGGTGAAGGAGTTGGCCTGTTTTGAAAACTCAATAAAGTTGGATACTTTGATGTTGGGTGTTTTTGATCTACGTGTCCATGATCCGATCAGCTGTGGCTCATTCCATGCAATATGGATTTAACTCTATTGGTGTGAGCTATTCTGCAATGTCTGACATGTCTAGCAATGGTGGGAAGTATGGTCAAAGTCTAAATTGAAGACTAGGTGCAGTCCAAGGAATGGGGGAATGCTGAGCTCATATGCATTGTCTCCCACTGCCTTGGTAATGGTGTAAGGACCATATCGGAGTGGTCTAAGTTTCTGATAGGCTCCAGTAAGGTGTTCCTTTTGCAAATGCAACCAAAATTTGTCGCCCATCTGAAACTTGTGTGGCACCCGATGTTGATCATGCCACTGCTTGTACTTGGAATTTGATTTCTCTAAAATGTCATGGACATGCTCATGGATATGTTGGATGTGTTCAATGAAGCTTTTTTCCTTATCGGTTTCAGACTGCACATGAGCCGAGTCTGCATGAGTAGCTGCAAATGGCATGGCCACATCAATGGGACATAGTGGTTAGAATCCCAAGCCCACCTAAAAAGGGTTGTGGCCAATCGAGCTTTGGAGACGTCGGTTATAGTTAGGTTGGACATAGGGGAGACTCTCATCCCATGTGCGTGGAAGCTTTGAGTTGTACATGTGCAGGATATGTACGATCATCCTGTTGATGACCTCTGTCTTGCCATCAGTTTGGGGATGGAAAGCTGTGGACTTAGTGAGCTTGGTTTCCAACATCGACCAAAGACTAGACCAGAATGTACTAGGGAATTCACTGTCCCAATCTGAGATGACAGATTATGGGATCCCAAAGTGTACCCACACTTGTTCAAAGAAGAGTTTAGCAGTGGCTTCTGTTGTGATATTCTTCTTGTAGGCCGCCATAATGGCCATCTTCGAGAATATGTCGATGAATACAAAATCATAGTCGTTGCCATGCTTAGTAGAACGAAGGCCTGACATGTAATCCATGGAGATGGATTGCCAAGGTTGACTTGGTGTAGGAACCAGATCATAGAGGCCTTGCTTCTTGATGGTCGGTTTAGCAATGGCACAGGTAGTGTAGGATTTGATGTACTTCCCGACATCCTGTCAAATATTCGGCTAATAGAAATACTTTTGCAGTGCTGCCACTATTTTCTTGACCCCAAAATGCCTAGAGGCCTGACTGTAGTTTGCTTCCAAAATCATATTGGCACGCTCTCTTGAAGGAACACAAAGGTGTCCTAGGTGGCATAATAGGGCATCCTGGAAAATATGGAACTTGTTGACCCTCCAAGAGCATCTAGTATGTGTGGCTGAATTCTGGGTCACTTTTGTAGAGAAGTGGCCAATCAGAAGTCTCGTGCCCACAAGAGTTGAGTACAGTGGTTAACGCCATGATTGGTGGTAGGCTGAGGCAATCTACAACATTATTGGTGCTGCCCTTCTTATACTTGATATTCAAATGGAACTGTTGCAGGTATGTGGGCCACTTATGATGGCAATCATTCTGCAACTTCCCTTGTGTATGTATGAACTGCAGGGGCCGGTGGTTGGTATGGATGGTTGTTTCCTTCCCCAAAATGTAATGCTTCCATTTTTGGTAGGCCTACACAATGGAATACATGTCTTTTTCATAAGTGGGATACTTCCGGACTGTGTCTGAAAGTGTCTCACTGTGATATGCCATTGGATGCCCTTGTTGAGTAAGGAATGCCCCAATAGCATAGTCATAGACATCTTTCTCGATCTCAAATGGTTGTTGCAAGTCTGGTAATGTGAGAACTGGTGCAGATCATAGGTGATGTTTCAACTCTGTGAATGGCTTCCGTTGAGATTCAGACGAAAAGAATTTTGCTTTTGCTCCTCCCTTAGTGACTTGACTCAACACCCGCGTGATATGAGAGAATCCCAACACGAACCTGTGATAGAAATTTGCAATACCCAAAAAGTTGCAGAGCTCTGTCCAGGTGGTTGGAGCTGGCCTATCCTGGATGACTTGGATTTTGGCTAGATCCACATGCACCCCCCATTCATCAATAATGTATCCTAGATACTAAACCTGGGTCATGCCAAAAGTTCATTTCTCCAAATTGTCACATAGCTTGTGTTGCCGTAGTGTTTGGAGAACCTGTTAGATGTGGTGGTGGTGCTCTTCCCAACATTGGATGAAGATCAAGATGTCATCCAAGTATACCACTACAAATGAGTTGGTGAATGGCTGCAAGATGTCATGCATCAACCTCATGAATGTTGCAGGAGCATTTGTCAACCCGAAAGGCATAACCAACCATTCGAAAAGGCCATCCTTGGCTTTGATGGCGGTCTTCCACACATTAGAGTGTTCGATTGGTACCTGGTGACATCCTGACTTCAAGTCAATCTCTCTGAAATATTTTTCCCCCTTCAGTTGGTCTAGAAGGTCATCAATCTATGGAATTAGGTACATATTCCAGACAATGATCTTGTTTAGCACTCGATAGTTAATACAGAGTCTCCAAGTCCCATCCTTCTTCTGTACCAACACAAGTGAGCTCCCACAAGGTGATGAACTCGATCGGATGTGACCTTTATGCAGTAGCTCCTAAATCTACCTCTTGATTTCGTCATTCTCTAGAACAGAGTGCCGATAGATTGGTCCATTGTGCAGTGGCACACCTGGGGTCAGGTCAATGGAGTGCTTGACCTAATAGTGCATAGGCACCCCTGCAGGGGAGGTGAAGATGTCCTCGTACTCCTCTACGACCTTGTCCATCTGTTGTTGTCATGCAGAGGGGCCTTGTCTGGAGGTCGTGGCCACTGTCTTCTTCTTTCCCTAAGGGCATATCAATAAGAAAACAAATTTCCCGATTTTGTAAATGAGCTTACTGCATTGTTTTGCAGTAACCAAAGAAATGGTGGTAGACGGTGCTACCTCCAGTATCCTATACAACTTATTACCCAAAGTAACAATAACGGCACAAGGCCTTGACTCATACACAACATGTCACTTCCATAAGTATGGTTGGCCTAATAATACATCACAAACATCAAGGGGAGCAATGCCACATAATACCTCATCCATGAAGGGCTTGATGTTGTATGGAAGGCGACACTGCTGGCTCACGCAAAGATCTCGTCCATGGTGAAGCCACCCGATGGTGTATGATTGTGGATGTGTTGTGGTTGGTAAGCCTAGTTGCTTCATGACATCTATTGGAATGAGGTTCTTTCAACTCTTGTAGTCGACAATGAATTGTACCCAGGAACCCTTTACCCACATCTAGGAGTGGAAGAGGTGTTGCACCTCCTATGGATCTTTGGGTTCCTCCTTCTGGATCTTCATGGTGGCAATGGTGGCACTGGGCTCTGCATCAATAATCTTCTTGCCTTTCTCATTCCCTTTGTCAGGTTCTGAATCGAAGTCGAAACATGCATCTGATTTCAAAGCCTTTAGGTTAGCCACCAATGATTGTCTGGCCTAACACTGACTTGTGCTGTGACTGGAGCTCTTATGGAACTCACACCACTTTCCTATGTCATTCGGCTTGGTGGTGTTGTTCTTTTCCCAGCTAGAAAAATCATGAACGTAAAAATATCCTTCTAGAAAATTTAACAATTTATCTACAACATCTGCATCTATCTGACCCTCGATATAGGAATTTCAAAGTTAACTTGTACCTTTAAGGGTGCGACGCTTCCAGAGTAGCTACTGGAAGTAGATGTGTCACCCTTGGGTAGCTGTTGAAGGATACGGACAAAGTTGTCCATCATCGTGCATTCTTTGTTGCTCGAGGGATTCTTCGAGCAAGATTTTGATAGGATCTCCCACCCCCTCATCTTTCTTTTCATCCACCATGGGAGGCCATTGGGATTTGTGAGGTTGGTCTTGCAAAGGTTCGACCAGTTCAAGCCCTAACTCCTTATATCCTGACCTCATTGGGGACATGCAAAGAAAAACAGAGGAAGTGCAAATTGCTCTTATACCACTGGTCCATATTTAAACATGAATGCAAAAAATTATAGATATATTCATAAATACAAAGATGCAGTAGAAATAACACTTCATTTCATTAATATCAAATATTGAAATATGCTTACAAACAAAATGGAAATAAGACTAGCTTGGGCGATGGTAGCTTATCTCTGAGAAGAGATGTGGTGGCTACATGCCTCAGAACAGTGTTACAATGGGGCTCAAAGGCCTATTTATTATTGAGAAACAATGGAAAACCATAAACATCCAAAAACCTTACCCTAGGAGATGAAGCACCAAAAATGTGGGCCCCATTTGCATAAATTGGTACATCAACTTCCCAGGGTCGTAACTTTGGCATACGATCTTCGTTTGGTTATCATAATAACTCGTTTTGAAGATCTTGAAGAGAGGGCCAAAATCAAATGGACAAGCCAATTTGGAAAATTTCCGATCTCTCAGTTTTCCATAAAAAAATCATTTAGGGCCTCAGAACGGCTTCGAAAGTTCAGGACCCAAAAAATTGCCAAAAATAGGAAACTGTGCTACAATTTAGGAAACCGAAAAACTAAAAGAGACTATGTTGGGCATCCACGTGGAATAGGAAGGTGGCCACCAATATCCACCTGGATCATTCCTCTCCCCTTAGGAAGCAATGGTCTCCATTGCGTTGAGTTCCTACATGAGATGAAGAAACTTCAGCTAAACTCGGTCCCTGGTCAGCCACTTGCCCTAGTGAAGGAGTTGGCTTGCTTTGACAACTCAATATAGTTGGATCCTTTGATGCCAGGTGTTCTTGATCTACGTTTCCATGATCTGATCAATTGTGGCTTGTTCCATGCAATCTGGATTTAAGTCTGTAGGTGTGAGCTGTTTTGCAATGTTTGATGTGTCTAGCAATGGTGGGAAGTATGGTCGAAGGAGGTCCACATTGAAGATTGGGTGCAGGCCAAGGAATGGGGGAATTCTGAGCTCAAATGCATTGTCTCCTACTGCCTTGGTAATGTGTAAGGACCATATCAGAGTGGTCTGAGTTTTTGATAGGCTCCGGTAAGGCATTCCTTTTGCAAATGCAACCAGACTTTGTCATCCACCTAAAACTTGTGTGGCACCCAATTTTGATCATGTTGCTGCTTGTACTTGGCATTTGATTTCTCCAAAATGTCATGGACCTACTGGCAGATATGTTGGATGCATTGAATGAAGTTGTTTGCCTTATCGGTTTCAAACTGGACATGAGTTGAAACTGCATGAGTAGTTGCAAATGGAATGGCCACATCAATGGGACATAGTGGTTGGAATCCTAAGCCCAGCTAAAATTTGTTGTGGCTAGTCGAGCTATGGAGAGACCAATTATAGTTGTGATGGACATAGGGGAGGCTCTCATCCTATGTGCGTGGATGCTTTGAGTTGTACATGCGCAGAGTACGTATGATCATCCTATTGACAACCTCTGTTTGGCCATCAGTTTGGGGATGGAAAGTTGTGGACTTAGTGAGCTTGGTGTCCAGCATCAACCAGAGGCTGTACCACCTGCTATCCCGATCTGAGATGATAGATAGTGGGATCCTAAAGTTTACCCACACTCATTCAAAGAAGAGTTTAACAGTGGATTCCACTGTGATATTCTTCTTGTAGGCCGCCATAATGGCCATCTTCATGAATTTGTTGACGACTACAAAAACAGAGTCGTTGCCATGCTTAGTAGAAGGAAGGCCTGACATGTAACCCATGGAGATGGATTCCCAACATCGACTAGGGGTAGGAAACAAAGTATAGAGGCCTTGCTTCTTGATAGTCGGTTTGGCAATGGCGCAAGCAGTGCAGAATATGATTTACTTCCTAACATCCTGTCGAAGATTTGGCAAATAGAAATACTTTTGTAGTACTGCCACCATTTTCTCAACCCTGAAATTCCTAGCGGCCCGACTGTAGTGTGCTTCCCAAATCATCTTGGCACAGTCTCTTGAAGGATCACAAAGGTGTCTCAGGTGGCATAATAGGGCATCCTGGAGGTAAAAATATGGAACTTCCTAACCCTCCAAGAGCGTCTGGTATGTGTGGCCGAATTTTGGGTCACTTTTGTAGAGAAGTGGCCAATCAGAAGTCTCATGCCCGCAAGAGTTGAGCACGGTGGTTAACTCCATGATCAGTGGTCGGATGAGGCAATCTGCAACATTATTGGTGTTACCCTTCTTATACTTGATATTCAAATGGAACTATTGTAGATATGTGGACCACTTCTGATGGCGATTATTCTGCAAATTCCCTTGCCTCTATATGAACCGTAGGGGCTGGTGGTCTTTGTGGATGACCATTTCCTTCCCCAAAATGTAATGCTTCCATTTTTAGCAGGCTTGCATAATGGAATACATCTCTTTTCCATAAAGTGGATACTTCTAGACTATGTCTAAAAATGTCTCACTCTGATATGCCACTGGATGCCCCTATTGAGTAAGGACTACCCCAATAACATAGTCAGAGGCATCTATCTTGATATCAAATGGTTGTTGCAAGTATGGTAAAGTGAGCATTGGTGCAGAGCAGAGGTGATGTTTCAACTCTATGAATGCCTTCTATTGAGATTCAGACCAAAAGAAAATTTCTTTCTCTCTTCCCTTCGTGACTTGACTCAAGGCCCACGTGATATGAGAGAATCCCAATAGGAACCTGCAGTAGAAATTGGCAAGATCCAGAAAGTTGAGGAGCTCTGTCAAATTGGTTGGAAATAGCCAATTCCTGATGACTTGGATCTTGGCTGGATCCACATGCACCCCCCGTTCATCAATAATGTATCCTGGATAATGAGCCTGGTTCATGCCAAAAGTGAATTTCTCCAAATTGGCACATAGCTTGTGTTGCCACAGTGTTTGGAGAACTTGTCAGATGTGGTGGAGGTGCTCTTCCCAACGCTGGTTGAAGATCAGGATGTCATCCAAGTATACCACTACAAATGAGTTGGTGAATGGCCACAAGATGTCATCCATCAGCCTCATGAATGTTGCAGGAGCATTCATTACCCCGAAATGCATAACCAACCATTCAAAATGACCCTCCTTGGATTTGAAGGCAGTCTTCCACACATTGGAGGGTTCGAGTGGTACCTAGTGATATCATGACTTCAAGTCGATCTTGCTGAAATATTTTCCCCCTTCATTTGGTCTACAAGGTCATCAATCTGTGGGATTGGGTACCTATTCCAAGAATGATCTTGTTTAGTGCCCAATCGTTAATAAAGAGTCTCCAAGTCCCATCCTTTTTCTGTACCAACACGATTGGGCTCCCACAAGGCGATGAACTTGGCCAGATTTGACCTTTCTATAGCAGCTCCTGAATTTTCCTCTGGATTTCATCATTCTCCAGAACAGAGCATCGATATATTGGTCCATTGGGAAGTGGATCACCTGGGGTTAAATCGATTGAGTGCTTGACCCTACAATGCAGAGGCACACCTATGCGGGAGGTGAAGATGTCCTCGTACTCCTCCACGACATTGTCCAATTGTTGTTGTCATGTGGAAGGCCCTGTCTAGAGCTTGTGGTCATCGCCTTCTTCTTTCCCTGAGGATGTATCATCAAGAAAACAAATTTCCCGGTTTTGGAAATGATCTTACTGCATTGTTTTGCAATAACCAAAGAGATGGCGGTAGGCAATGCTACCTTTGGTATCCTGCACAACTTACTTCCCAAAGTAACAATAACGGCATGAGGCCTTGACTCATACATAACATGTCGCTTCCATAAGTATGGTTGGCCTAATAATACATCACAAACATCAAGGGGAGCAACATCACATAAAACCTCATCTGTGAAGGCCTTGATGATGTATGGAAGGTGACACTGCTGGCTCACACGAAGATCCTGTCCTTTGTGACGTCACTCGATGGTGTGCGACTATGGATGTGTTATGGTCGGTAAGCCTAGCCGCTTCATGACCTCTACCAAAATGAGGTTCTTTTGGCTCCCATTGTTGAAAATGAACTGTAGCAAGGAACCCTTTACCCACATCTATGAGTGGAAGAGGTGCTCCTCCTCACCTAGATCTTTGTTCCTCCTTCTGGATCTTCATGGTGGCAACAGTGGCATTGGGCTCCAAAATCAATAATTTTGCTTCCCTTTGTCATTCCCCTTGTCAGGTTCATGCATCTGATTCAGAAGCCTTTATCTCAGGCACCAGTGACTACTTGGCCCAACACTCACTTGTGTTGTGAGTGGAGCTCTTATGGAACTCACACCACTTTTCCATGTCCTTCTTCGGCTTCGAGGTGTTGTTCTTTGCTTGTGGACTTGGTAGGCTATCTTGGGTTGCCTTGCCTTGGCTTTGTCCTTTGTTTTACGGTCTGGGGTTACCTTTCCCTTGCTTCGGATTCGCAGGTCCAAAGTCTCACTTTTTCTGTTTAAACTTTTGTTCAATCTTGATAGCATATCGGTATGTCATGCCAAGCAAGGAGATTTTCAAGAACTCCATCTCGTCCTGGATGTACCTATGTAGGAAGCTGTGCTACTTGAGAACCAAATGGTTCTTAGAATCCTTGATACCCAACTTCGTGCAAAGGGTATGAAAAACATTAGTAAACTCCAGTACATCTTGGTCCCTTCATTGTCGCAGCATTGTCCACTTTGTGTATTTATCCTCATAACTCTTAATAGGGTAGTACTGCTCCTTGATGGCAATCTGAAATGAGTTCCAAGTGGGTGCGGTTGAAAACAGTGAGTTTGTACTTTCATCCTTCTGCTCACAGTAGGTTCCCACCAATCCTTGACGTGGGGGGCTGCTTTGAGAAGTGCAAAAATGATCTCTTCCTAGCTAGAAAAATCATGAATGGAAAAATATCCTTCTAGCAGATTTAACCATTTATCTATAATGTTAGCATCTATCTGACCCTCAAATATGGGAATGTCAAAGTTAACTCGTACCTTAAAGGGTGTGGCGCTTCCATAGTAGCTATCGGAAGTAGATGTGTCGCCCTTGGGTAGCCACTGAAGGATCTGGACAAAGTTTTTCATCATCGCATTCCTTTGTCGCTTGAGGGCTTCTTCGAGCAAGATTTTGATAGGATCTCCTGCCCCCTCATCTTTCTTTTCATCCACCATGGGAGGCCATCAGGATTTGTGAGGCTGGTCTTGCAAAGGTTCGACCAGTTCAAGCCTTAACTCCTTATGTCCCGACTTCATTGGGGACATGTAAAGAAAAACAGAGAAAGAGCAGACTGCTCTGATACCACTGATCTGTATTTAAACAGGAACACAACAAATTACAGATATAACCATAAATACAAATATGTAGTAGAAACAACATTTCATTTTGTTAATATCAAATACTGAAATATGCTTACAAACAGAATGGAAATAAGACTAGCTCAGGCGATGTTAGCTTATCTCTAAGAAGAGATGTGGCAGCTACAAGCCTCAAAATTGTGTTACAAAAACCTAACCCTAGGAGATGAAGCGCCAAAACTGTGGGCCCCATTTGGGTAAATTGGTACATCAACTTTCCAGGGTCATAACTTTTGCATACGTCTCCTTTTTGATATCATAATACCTTGTTTCGAAGATCTCGAAGAAAAGGCCGAAAGCAAATGACCATGTGAGTATTAGACATTTTTGGTCTCTTAGTTTTCCCTAAAAATGTTGTTTAGGGCCTCAAAACGACTCTGGAAGTTCAGGACCCAAAAAACTGCCAAAAATAGTAAACAGTGCTGCAATTAAGGAAACTGAAAAACTGAAAGAGACAGTGTTGGGGGACCAAGTGGAATAGGTAGGTGGCCACCAATATCCACCCGGATCATTCCTCGCCCCTTAGGAAGCAATGGTCTCCATTACGTTGAGTTCCTCCATGAGATGAGGAAACTTCTGTTGAACTTGGTCTCTGGTGAGCCGCTTGTCTTGGTGAAGGAGTTGGCCTGCTTTGACAACTCGATAGAGTTGGATCCTTTGCTGTTGGGTGTTCTTGATCTGCATGTCCATGATTTGATCAGTTGTGGCTTGTTCCATGCAATCTGGATTTAACTCTGTAGGTGTTCTTGTCCTTTAATATAACCCTAGGTCAGTTGGTTATGCCAAAGCATTTGGAATATTTTGGGGTTTTTAATTTTGTGGATGACAAGAGAACAATTGATTAAAATAGGTGTTTCTATAACATAGAAAAATCTTAAATATAATGAAGGGTTGTTCTTTATTTGCACATAGTAATTTAAATTTGATGTGTGATGATTTTTAGAGAAATGTAAATGATCATTTACTCGGACATAATATTTAGACATTTACAAGAAGAAATCATTAAAACTGTGTTTCAATGATCAACATAATACAACGAAATTATAACAAAAACCTAATGCAATTTAACATTCAAGAGGAAATAATAGAAGTAAACAACTATGTAATTTAGTCTCTTAATTAAATTACAATTCATAATGAATTAAAAATGAAATTGATACTCAATTAAGATTTTTAATTGGATAAATGTGTATAAGATAAATTATATGAAGAAACAATTATGACAAACACAAAGAAGAACTCACTATAAGACAAGCCATGTGTAGATAACTCAGAATCCTTTATTGACATTCAAAAAAGCTCCAGCTTAGTACAATTCTGTTCAAAAACTAATTCCAAGGTGCAACCCCTTATTCTTTATCAAAATGAGGTATTTATACAAAAAGAGGAGTTTTACAATTAAGGCCTTATTGACTAGGCATGCTAAAATATCTAAAATTAAAACAGAATTGAAGGATTTGATCTAGGAAGAATGCATCTGCATTCTAGATCTGTTCTACTGGAATCTATTACTGAGTCACCCTTCTTTGTGGATATGCTAGCAACTGACTATTGTGTTGAAGTGATGTGTTGGCAGGCTTTACTCCTTTTCATATTCTTCCAATTTCTACCAATTCTCTGAATTTGGAATTGTTACCTTTATAGCCTTTCGGTAGATTTCATCTACCTCAGTGTATTTAGTAAAGGTAGGCTTTGTTGGAAAAACATGTTGAATTTCATTTTGAATAAAACAAATATTCCCAACTGCTTCATACAAAGCTCGCGAATGATTGATCCTTTCATTGAAGATGATGCAGCAATTGAAGTTTTCATCTTTTCCTATAATCTTTGAAAATAATCTGTTTTTTCCAACAGCTTGTCATTCAACACAAAAATAGAAGGAAATCTTTCCTTATTCTTTATCAAAATGAGGTATTTATACAAAAAGAGGAGTTTTACAATTAATGCCTTATTAACTAGGCATGCTAAAGTATCTAAAGTTAAAACATAATTGAAGGATTTGATTTAGGAAGAATGCATTTGCGTTCTAGATCTGTTCTACTGGAATCTATTACTGGGTCACCCTTCTTTGTGGATATGCTAGCAACTGACTATTTTGTTGAAGCAATGTGTTGGCAGGCTTTACTCCTTTTCATATTCTTCCAATTTCTCCCAACGCTCTGAATTTGGAATTGTTACCTTTATAGCCTTTCGGTAGATTTCATCTACGTCAGTGTATTTAGTAAAGGTAGGCTTTGTTGGAAAAACATGTTGAATTTCATTTTGAATAAAACAAATATTCCCAACCGCTTCATACAAAGCTCTGCCAATGATTGATCCTTTCATTGAAGATGATGCAGCAATTGAAGTTTTCATCTTTTCCTATAATATGTTTTTTCCAACAGCTTTTCATTCAACACAAAAATAGAAGGCAATCATTCCTTATTCTTTATCAAAATGAGGTATTTATACAAAAATATGAATTTTACAATTAATGCCTTATTGACTAGGCATGCTAAAATATCTAAAATTAAAACAGAATTGAAGGATTTGATCTAGGAAGAATGCATCTGCATTCTAGATCTGTTCTACTAGAATCTATTATTGAGTCACCCTTCTTTGTGGATATGCTAGCAACTGACTATTGTGTTGAAGTGATGTGTTGGCAGGCTTTACTCCTTTTCATATTCTTCCAATTTCTCCCAATGCTATGAATTTGGAATTGTTACCTTTATAGCCTTTTGGTAGATTTCATCTACCTCAATGTATTTAGTAAAGGTAGGCTTTGTTGGAAAAACAATTTCATTTTGAATAAAACAAATATTCCCAACTGCTTCATACAAAGCTCTGCCAATGATTGATCCTTTCATTGAAGATGATGCAGCAATTGAAGTTTACATCTTTTCCTATAATCTTTGAAAATAATCTGTTTTTTCCAACAGCTTGTCATTCAACACAAAAATAGAAGGAAATACTTCCTTATTCTTTATCAAAATGAGGTATTTATACAAAAAGAGGAGTTTTACAATTAATGCGTTATTGACTAGGCATGCTAAAATATCTAAAATTAAAACAGAATTGAAGGATTTGATTTAGGAAGAATGCATTTGCGTTCTAGATCTATTCTACTGGAATCTATTACTGAGTCACCCTTCTTTGTGGATATGCTAGCAACTGACTATTGTGTTGAAGTGATGTGTTGGCAGGCTTTAATCCTTTTAATATTCTTCCAATTTCTCCCAACGCTCTGAATTTGGAATTGTTACCTTTATAACCTTTCGGTAGATTTCATCTACCTCAGAGTATTTAGTAAAGGTAGGCTTTATTGGAAAAACATGTTGAATTTCATTTTGAATAAAACAAATATTCCCAACTGCTTCATACAAAGCTCTGCCAATGATTGATCCTTTCATTGAAGATGATGCAACAATTGAAGTTTTCATCTTTTCCTATAATTTGTTTTTTCCAACATCTTGTCATTCAACACAAAAATGGAAGGCAATCCTTCCTTATTCTTTATCAAAATGAGGTATTTATACAAAAAGAGGAGTTTTACAATTAATGCCTTATTGACTAGGCATGCTAAAATATCTAAAATTAAAACAGAATTGAAGGATTTGATTAAGGAAGAATGCATCTGCATTCTAGATCTATTCTACTGGAATCTATTACTGAGTCACCCTTCTTTGTGGATATGCTAGCAACTGACTATTGTGTTGAAGTGATGTGTTGGAAGGCTTTACTCCTTTTCATCTTCTTCCTATTTCTCCCAACGCTTTGAATTTGGAATTGTTACCTTTATAGCCTTTCGGTAGATTTCATCTACCTCAGTGTATTTAGTAAAGGTAGGCTTTGTTGGAAAAAGATGTTGAATTTCATTTTGAATAAAACAAATATTCCCAACTACTTCAGACAAAGCTCTGCTAATGCTTGATCCTTTCATTGAAGATGATGCAGCAATTGAAGTTTTCATCTTTTCCTATAATCTTTGAAAATAATCTATTTTTTCCAACAGCTTGTCATTCAACACAAAAATAGAAGGAAATCCTTCCTTATTCTTTATCAAAATGACGTATTTATACAAAAGGATGAGTTGTACAATTAATGCCTTATTGACTAGGCATGGTAAAATATCTAAAATTAAAACAGAATTGAAGGATTTGATTTAGGAAGAATGCATTTGCATTCTAGATCTGTTATAATGGAATCTATTACTGAGTCACCCTTCTTTGTGGATATGCTAGCAACTGACTATTGTGTTGAAGTGATGTGTTGGTAGGCTTTACTCCTTTTCATATTCTTCCAATTTCTCCCATCGCTCTGAATTTGGAATTGTTACCTTTATGGCCTTTCGGTAGATTTCATCTACCTCAGTGTATTTAGTAAAGGTAGGCTCTATTGGAAAAACATGTTGAATTTCATTTTGAATAAAACAGATATTCCCAACTGCTTCATACAAAGCTTTGCCAATGATTGATCCTTTCATTGAAGATGATGCAACAATTGAAGTTTTCATCTTTTCCTATAATTTGTTTTTTCCAACAGCTTGTCATTCAACACAAAAATAGAAGGCAATCCTTCCTTATTCTTTATAAAAATGAGGTATGTATACAAAAAGAGGAGTTTTACAATTAATGCCTTATTGACTAGGCATGCTAAAATATCTAAAATTAAAACAAAATTGAAGGATTTGATCTAGGAAGAATGCATTTGCATTCTAGATCTGTTCTACTGGAATCTATTACTGAGTCACCCTTCTTTGTGGATATGCTAGCAACTGACTATTGTGTTGAAGTGATGTGTTGGCAAGCTTTACTCCTTTTCATATTCTTCCAATTTCTCCCAACACTCTGAATTTGGAATTGTTACCTTTATAGCCTTTCGGTAGATTTCATCTACCTCAGTGTATTTAGTAAAGGTAGGCTTTATTGGAAAAGCATGTTGAATTCCATTTTGAATAAAACAAATATTCCCAACTGCTTCATACAAAGCTCTGCCAATGATTGATCCTTTCATTGAAGATGATGCAGCAATTGAAGTTTTCATCTTTTCCTATAATATTTGAAAATAATCTGTTTTTTCCAACAGCTTGTCATTCAACACAAAAATAGAAGGAAATCCTTCCTTATTCTTTATCAAAATGAGGTATTTATACAAAAAGAGGACTTTTACAATTAATGCCTTATTGACTAGGCATGCTAAAATATCTAAAATTAAAACATAATTGAAGGATTTGATTTAGGAAGAATGCATCTACGTTCTAGATCTGTTCTACTGGAATCTATCACTAAGTCACCCTTCTTTGTGGATATGCTAGCAACTGACTATTGTGTTGAAGTGATGTGTTGGCAGGCTTTACTCCTTTTCATATTCTTCCAATTTCTCCCAACGCTCTGAATTTGGAATTGTTACCTTTATAGCCTTTCGGTAGATTTCATCTACCTCAGTGTATTTAGTAAAGATAGGCTTTATTGGAAAAACATGTTGATTTTCATTTTTAATAAAACAAATATTCCCAACAGCTTCATACAAAGCTCTGCCAATGATTGATCCTTTCATTGAAGATGATGCAGCAATTGAAGTTTTCATCTTTTCCTATAATCTATTTTTTCCAACAGCTTGTCATTCAACACAGAAATAGAAGGAAATCCTTTATTAATTAATGCCTCAATTCTTGACAGAAATCTGTTAATGCTAAATTCTAGAGTATGGCATTTTTCTTCTAACTGTGTTACTAAGTTCTTTTTAGTATGAACCTTTTTTACTTTTAGGATTGTTTTTGTTTTGTCTTCCACTCCCAATTCTTCTAGCTCATATTTATCCTTAGAAGCTAGAAACTTAATGATTATGTTTGATGTTGCAGGCATTATTCCTAACTGATCATTTATTTCAAAAATACCTTTGTTGGCTTTTTCTACCAGTTCTCTTTGTTCAAACATAATCTGGATGCAGGGCCAAATTTGTTTCATTTCATTGATGATGTTGTTCCAAATGATTTCTTTAACCTGAGCAAGGGGAGTACCAATGACATTTTCATTTGTTGACTTCTTCCAATTCTCTATCTGAGTTTGGGCCCTCTAGAGTTCTATTGAATGATTGGTGTCAGAACTACTTTTAACGTCTTCCAGTTTCTTTACGTTTTTCTCCAACTTTCGAATTTCTTCAGATTGAAGTGACATCTTCTGAACTTCTTGGGCCAGTTCGATAGCATCTCCTTGAGTGCTTGTGGTAGGCTTAGATGAAGGCATATTAATGATTGGAAGTGCTTGTAGATGAAAAACTGATTTCTTAGCTTCATCAATAAGTATTTATATCTGAACTTCCATCTGCTTTATTTGTGAATTTTATTCAATAATGATCTTCATCATATCTACTTTCTGGTTCTATGTCTTACTTATTTCCTTAGCCAAAGGGTCTTCAGTTTTTAGGAGTTTGAGTTGTTTCCTGAGTGCAGCAATATGTTCATTCTTATTTTTGATTAATTCCTTTGCATCTTTAACATTTGTAGGGTCATAACCCAATCTAATTACCAGGTCTTCTAGTGTTTTAATCCTAGAGTCTTTGGCATGACAATAAATCCTTTCCATGTCAAGTTGTGATCGAATGGTCGCTACTGTAGCCTGTAATCTAGATAATGTCATGGAAGTATTAGTAGCAGAGGAAAATATCATCTCTCATGTATGTTTGTGCATTTCCATCTGATCAATTAAATGCACATCCTTAATATCAAACTCAAGGGTGGCTTTCTTGTAATCTGCCTCTCCTTTAGGCTGAGGTACTTGAGGTTCGAGAAATGCCATGTGCATTCTTCCTTTCTATGAATCAAAGGTAATTAACAATTTGTGCTACGTGCTACATGTCTGTTTTTAGAATTGATTATAGACATTAATCTTTAAAGCTTCATTCTTTATCTTGATTTCTTTGTAGATGTCCATTGTTCTTTTCTCAGGCTCGCTTGATGAAGATTCTTATTTCTGTATGATCTTCTATTGCCAAATTTGAGAAGGTGTCGAAGAATCAGGAGGATTTGTTGATTTCTCCTCTCCTAATATAGTTGCAGGAATTTCCTTTGACGTGCTAGGTTGTCGCTGTTGTGAATCTTTGGTGAAGTTCAACCTTGAACTGAGTTTTTCCTTTTTTCTATATATAAGTTTGAAACCTGAGTTGATAATGTTAGTTTCCATGGGAGACACCTCTTCTCTGCTTCTCTTTCCTGTCTTTTCTTCTTGCAGGGAAAGTGTATTCACCGAAGAAGTAGAGACTTGCTACTCCTCTGATTCCTGTAGAGAATTTGGTAGCCATTCTTTTTTATTTTATATTGTTCAATCCATGGCCTTCTTGTATGAAATTAAGGTGTAGATTTTGTGTCCACCCTTAAATTAGAAATGATTCCTAAAGTGTCATAAGACCAAGTAAAACTCAAATTAAAATTCATGGTTTTCAATATCTTCTCTGCCTCTTCTCCTATTGCCCTACTATTACAAATAAACTAACCACCTTGAGTCTTTATTTTGAATTTTGATTTCTTTTTGGAAGATGTAAAGTGAATCTGGTCCATGTTTATCATCTGTATGATATATTCAAGTGAAAAAATCCTCATTGGGAGGTATTTAGGCAACTTGAAAGGTGGTAGTTCACAACCAAAAATTCTAATCTCAATGTAATTCTCATAGAGATACCAATCTCCAGTCTGTACTTGTTGTGTAAGATGCAATTTTTTTTGAATTTCTTCACTTATCCTGGTCTCAGTAGTGCCACTCAAAAGAATCATGGCAGGATGAACAAACATGTCTATGAATTATTTAAATTAATATTCATTTTTTTCTTTCCTGACCATGGTAGTCCAAAATATTACTGACTGTTGTTCACCTTTATCATCTTACTTATACAATGAAAACTTTAGATGATCTCCTTGGAAGTATATGAACATATAGATCAGAACAGAAGTATATTTAAAAACCTCTTGAGTATCAATGTTAACAAACTGCTGGTGGATAGATTCTACTAAAAACTGACTGAAATTCAACACAATGGTGGGTTGGACATCATTTGAAAAGATTAAAAGGAATCTAATAATGGCATCATTGATGCATTCATCAGAGTAATATCCAAGTAAATAAGAAATCAAAGTGATAATTTTGCTGCCTCTTTCTGGGAACATGGATGAAAGATAGGGAGGATTATTTTTAGTCATAGGAGCATATTTTGAAAGGAATAATTCTAGGGTTTCAACTCTCTTGGTAAACTCTAGTTTTTGATATAATTCAACCAAGGCTTCATGAGAAAATGGAGTTCTATCTTTGACAATTGGATCTTGCATCATCTAGTCAATAGATTTAGGGGTTATGGTAAACATAATTTGGCCTTGAGGGTTGACAATGGCTCTCTAATTTGGGAGATAAGAATCTTGACACTTTCTGACAAAGTCTGGGGCAATGAAGGTGAGAGGAAACATGTAATAGGGGAGGTTTGATTTCCATAGTTGAAGTTCATCAGTTTGGTAGACATATTTATCTTCTAACCAACAATATAATTCAAAAAGATCAATCTCACAATTGGTTTTGTGAAGCCTATAGTCTCTATCGGCTAAAGGAATATGGTGAATGTCAATAGAGGGAAAAATAAGAGGGTTAACATCTTCCTGTGGTTTCTTCTGTTTAGGAGGCATACTGATAGAAATTTGACAACGGATTTTAAAATATAATAGAAGAAATGAGTTTTATAATGGAAAGAAGATTTCTTACCAATATATGAAAAGGGAACTGTACTTGTGAATTCAGATGCTTCTCGTACATGTGATGTAGCTTCGAGAATCAATGGAGTACATGTGATCAAAATTTGACAACAATTCTGACTTTGTAGACTATAGTATGAAAACAGGAAGTTCACAGAGGGTTTGAAATGGGTTCATAATAAACTTATTTTCAACCGTTGATGGTGTGCGGTTAACGAGCAATTGTAATAAATTAATAACGAGAATATGGAGGGAGATTATTTTATTCGTTGATGAGAAGGTACGTGGCAGTGGTAGGATGACAGAGTAGACAATGGTCAATGGTAATTTGTTTTGGAGAAACACACTTCGGAGGGGGGTAAGGTTGTTTACGGTTTTGATGGAGGGGGGGTCCAAAATCTTGTGATGGTGACACGTAGCGAGTGGGTGGTATGGTAATACAACCTATTTTGGACCCTCCCCACCCCTGATGATAAAGGTCGGATAGTGGAGGGGATCTGAAATGATATATGGAGCGTTGGATCAGTTTAATCGGTTGGGGATGAGTAGTAAACTAGTCAGCTTTTAATGGTGGGACCCAAAGCCACATTAAAACTTTTATTCCAATGTTCATATGATGGGATATATAAGGTAAACAATAATATTTCGAGAGTATAAATTAAGAAAGTTATATGGTAGGGAGGTAGGGAGTGAAACATAATGTGTCAGAAATAAGTTATTGGAAAATGGAACTTAGGATAAAACTATGAGGGGAGTGTGCAATGAAGAAGGGAGGTAGGGAAACGAATGTATAGGAGATTATAATGTTGGAAGGGGATTTTTAGTGTAAGAATGGGAAGATGACCTCCTTTAATGATTCTTCCTGACATATGGCATAGGATCAACATGATGATGGTGCATTTGAGCTAGCAACCATATGAATTCCAAAAACTTTTAAATGAAGCTTCTTTTTCTTTTAGCTTGTCTAACATTTTATTCTACCTTCTTCATTTAAGGCAACTAACACCTAACATTTTATTGATGTGGATGACTATCATAATAAATTTTTCCTAACATTTTAAAAACCAATATTTTTCTCTTGCATCCACATCCAACCTTAACATTTCCAAAATTCATAATTCTAATATACTAACTTATCAAAACTAGATATGTTACAACAGGTGTGAGTTCTTATGAAATGTCTGATGTGTCTAGCAATGGTGGGAAGTATGGTCAAAGGCCGTCCACATTGAAGACTGGGTGTAGGCCAAGTAATGGGGGAGTGTTGAGCTCAAATGCATTGTCTCCCACTACCTTGGTAATGGTGTAAGGACCATATTGGAGTGGTTTGAGTTTCCAATAGGCTCCAATAAGGCATTCCTTTTGCAAATGCAACCAGACTTTGTCACCCACCTAAAACTTGTGTGGCACCCGATGTTGATCATGTCGCAGCTTGTACTTGGCGTTTGATTTCTCCAGAATGTCGTGGACCTACTGGCAGATATGTTGGATGTTCTCAATGAATCCGTTTGCCTTAACATTTTCAAACTAGACATGAGCCGAATCTACATGAGTAGCTGCAAATGGCATGGCCACATCAATGGGACATAGTGGCTGGAATCCCAACCCCACCTAAAAAGGGTTGTGGCCAGTCGAGCTGTGGAGAGTTCGGTTATAGCTGTGCTAGACATAGGGGAGGTTCTCATCCCATGTGCGTGGATGCTTTGAGCTGTAAAAACGCAGAATATGTACGATCATCCCATTGACAACCTCTGTCTAGCCATCATTTTGGGGATGGAAAGCTATGGACTTAGTGAGCTTGGTGTCTAGCATCAACCAGAGACTAGGCCAAAATGTAATGAGGAACCTCCTGTCTTGATCTAAGATTATACATTATGTGATCCCAAAGTGTACCCACACTTATTCAAAGAAGAGTTTAGCAATGGCTTCTGTTGTGATATTCTTCTTGCAGGCCGCCATAATGGCCATCTTCGAGAATTTGTCGATGACTACAAAAACACAGTCATTTCCATGCTTAGTAGAAGGAAGGCCCGGCATGTAATCCATGGAGATGGAGTCCTAAGGTCGACTAGGGTTAGGCAATAGAGTATAGAGGCCTTGCTTCTTGATGGGCAGTTTCGCAATGGCACAGGCACTGTAGGATCTAATGTCCTTCTCGACATCCTGTCAAAGACTTGGCCAATAGCAATAATTCTACTGTATTGCCACCATTTTCTTGACCCTGAAATTCCCAATGGCTTGACTATAGTGTGCTTCACAAATCTTCTTGGCATGCTCTCTTGAAGGAACACAAAAGTGTCCTAGGTGGCATAATAGGGCATCTTAGAGGTGAAAATCTAGAAATTGTTGACCCTCCAAGAGCGTCTGGTATGTGGCCTAATTCTAGGTTGCTTTTGTAGAGAAGTGGCCAATCAGAAGTCTTGTGCCCACAAGAGTTGAGCACGGTGGTTAACGCCATGATCGGTGGTTGGCTGAGGCAATCTGCAAGATTATTGGTGATGCCCTTCTTATAATTGATATTCAAATGGAACTGTTGCAGGTATGAGGACCATGTCTGATGGCGATCATTATGAAACTTCCCTTGCCTCTGTATGAACTGTAGGGGCCAGTGGTCTTTGTGGATGACTATTTCCTTCCCCAAAATGTAATGCTTCCATTATTGGCAGACCTGCACAATGGAATACATCTCTTTGTCATAAGTGGGATACTTCCAGACTGTGTCTGAAAGTGTCTCACTGTGATATGCCACTGGATGCCCCTGTTGAGTAAGGACTACCCCAATATCATAGTTAGAGGCATCTATCTCGATCTCACATGGTTGTTGCAAGTCTGGTAATGTGAGCACCAGTGAAGAGTAGATGCGATGTTTCAACGCTGTGAATGCCTTCTCTTGAGATTCAGACCAAAAGAAAATTTCTTTTGCTCCTCCCTTGGTGACTTGACTCAAGGCCCATGTGATGTGAGAGAATCCCAACATGAACCTGTGGTAGAAATTTGCAAGACCCAGAAAGTTGCGGAGCTCTATCAAAGTAGTTGGAGTTGGCCAATCCCAGATGACTTGGATCTTAGCTGGATCCACATGCACCCCCCGTTCATCAATAATGTATCCCATATACTAAACCTGGGTCATGCGAAAAGTGCATTTCTCCAAATTGCCACATAGATTATGTTGCCGCAGTGTTCGGAGAACCTATTGAATGTGGTGGAGGTGCTCTTCCCATCTCTGGATGAAGATTAGGATGTCATCCAATTATACCAGTGAAAATGAGTTGGTGAATGGCGACAAAATGTCGTCCATCAGCCTCATGAATGTTGCAAGAGCATTCGTCAACCCGAAAGGCATAACCAACCATTTGAAAAGGCCCTCCTTGGCTTTGAAGGTAGTCTTCCACACATCAAAGGGTTCGATTGGTACCTCGTGATATCCTGAATTTAAGTTGATATTGCTAAAATATTTTCCCCCCTTCAGTTTGTCCAGAAGGTCATCAATCCATGGGATCGGGTACCTATTCCAGACAGTGATCTTGTTTAGCGCCTGATAGTCAATACAGAGTCTCCAAGTCCCATCCTTCTTATGTACAAACATGATCAGGCTCCCAGATGGCAATGAAATTGGTTGGATGTGACCTTTTTATAGCATCTCCTGAATCTTCCTCTTGACTTCATCGTTCTCCATAATGGAGTGCTGATAGATTGGTCCATTGGGCAGCGGTGCACCTGGGGTCATATTGATGGATTTCTTGACATGATAGTGCAAAGGCACCCCTATGGGGGAGGTGAAGATGTCCTTGTACTCATTCACGACCTTTTCCGTATGTTTTTGTCGTGTGGAGGGGCCCTGTCTAGAGGTCATGGATACCATCTTCTTCTTTCCCTGAGGGCGTATCATTAGGAAAACAAATTTCCCGGTTTTGGAAATGAGTTTACTACATTGTTTTGTAGTAACCAAAGAGATGGAAATAGCTGGTGCTACCTCCAGTGTCTTGTACAACTTATTTCCCAAAGTAACAATAACAACAGGAGGCCTTGACTCATACATAACATTCCACTTCCATAAGTATGGTTGGCCTAATAATACATCAAAAACATTAAGGAGAGAAATGTCACATAATACCTCATTCATGAAGGGCTTGATGTTGTATGGAAGGTGGCATTTCTGGCTCACACAAAGATCTCGTCCTTGGTGAAGCCACCCAATGATGTACAGATGTGGATGTGTTGTGGTCGATAAGCCTAGCTGCTTCACGACCTTTGCTGAAATTAGGTTCTTTTGGCTCCTTCTGTCGACAATGAACTGTAGCGAGCAGCCTTTACCCACATCTAGGAGTGGAAGAGGTGCTCCTCCTCACCTAGATATTGAGGTTCCTCCTTTGGGATCTTCGTGGTGGCAATGGTGGCATTGGGCTCCACATCAATAATGTGCTTCCCTATGTCATTCCCCTTGTCTCAGCCAGCAATGTCTTCTTGGCCTGACACTCACTTATGTTGTGAGTGGAGCTCTTATGGAACTCACACCACTTTCTCATGTCCTTCTTCGACTTCATGGTGTTGTTCTTTGCTTGTGGCTTTGGTGGGTTGTCTTGGGCCGCCTTGCCTTGGCTTTTTCCTTTGTTCTGCAGTCTGAGGGTACCTTTCCCTTGCTTTAGATTCATAGATCCAAAGTCTTGCTTCTTATCTTTAAACATTTTCTCGATCTTGACAGCATATCAGTGTGCCATTCCGAGCGAGGAGATGTTCAGGAACTCCATCTCATCTTGGATGTACCTATGTAGGCAGTAGCAGTACTTGAGAACCAAATGATTCTCAGAATCCTTAATACCCAACTTCATGGGAAGGGTATGAAAAACATTGGTAAAATTCGATACTTCTTCATCCCTTCCCTCTCACAATGTTGTATACTTTATGTATTTATCCTCATAGCTCCTGACAGGGTAGTATTTCTCCTTGATGGCATCCTGGAATGATTTCCAAGTGGGTGTGGCTGAAACCAATGAATTTGTACTTTCTCCTTCTGCTCACAGTAGGTTTCCCGCCAGTCATTGATGTGGGGGGCTACTTTGAGAAGTGAAAAATGATCTTTTCGCGGCTGGAAAAATCATGAACGGAAAAATATCCTTCTAGCAGATTGAACCATTTATCTACAATGTTTTAATCTATCTGACCCTCAAATATGAGAATGTCAAAGTCAACTTGTACCTTAAAGGGTGTGGCGCTTCCAGAGTAGCTTCTGGAAGTAGATGTGTCGCCTTTGGGTAATTGCTAAAGGATCTGGACAAAGTTGTCCATCATTGCGTTCCTTTGTCATTTGAGGGCTTCTTCGAGCAAGATTTTGAAAGGATCTCCTACCCCCTCATCTTTCTTTTCATCCACCATGGGAGCCCATCAGGATTTGTGAGGCTGGTCTTGCAAAGGTTCGACCAGTTCAAGCCCAAACTCCTTATATCCCAACCTCGTTGGGGACATGCTAAGAAAAATAGATAAAGAGCAGACCGCTCTGATACTACTGATTTTTATTTAAACAGGAACACAAAAAATTACATTTATAACCATAAATACAAATATGCAATAAAAATAACACTTCATTTCATTAATATCAAATACTGAAATATGCTTACAAACAGAATGAAAATAAGACTAGCTCGGTTAATAGTAGATTATCTATGAGAAGAGATGTGGTGGCTACATGCCTTAGAAATGTGTTACACTAAGGCTCAAAGGCCTATTTATTATTAAGAAACAATGGAAAACCGTAAACATCTAGAAACCTAACCCTAGGAGATGAAGCAAAAAAAATGTGGACCCCGTTTGGGTAAATTGGTACATCAACTTCCGGGGATCGTAACTTTGGCATACGATCTTCGTTTGGCTATTATAATACCTCATTTTGAATATCTCAAAGAAAATGCCAAAAAAAAATAGAGAAGCCGATTTGGGACAATTTCGATCTCTCCATTTTCCCTAAAAATGCCATTTATGGGCTCAAGCAGTTCTGGAAGTTCAGGACCCGAAAAACTGCCAAAAATAGTAAACTGTGCTACAATTAAGGAAACCGAAAAACTAAAAGAGACAATGTTTGGGGGTCCAAGTGGAATAGGAAAGTGGCCACGAATATCCACCTGGATCATTCCTCCCCCCTTAGGAAGCAATGGTCCCCCTTGCATTGAGTTCCCCCATGAGATGAGGAAACTTCTGCTGAACTTGGTCCCTGGTAAGCCACTTGCCTTGGTGAAGCAGTTGGCTTGCTTTGAAAACTTGATATAGTTGGATCCTTTGCTGTTGGGTGTTCTTGATCTACGTTGTTACACAGTAAAATGTCACTGCCATCATGTCAGTCTCCCTACTGTGCTATAAACCACATTCACCCATACTCATGCTCCTCAAAAATGGCTAAAAACCCTCTTTGCCTAAGTTAAATGAATCATCGCGTCTGTTAATAAAATAACCGCGCTGACAGGCGGAGTCTAGTGTTGTTGTTGCGCTGCCAGCGCGGAAGCACACGTATTTTCCGCGCTGGTCCCATTTCCACGAACAGCGCTCCCTCCGTTTGTCCTTTTCGCGCTGACCAGACCTCTTTTACATGGGTTTGCGATGTCAGCGCGGCAGTTCAATGTTTCACCCGCGCTGATCCTGTTTGGGCGAATTTGTTCTAACAACCAGCCTTCCAGATCCCTCCAGACTTGGTTGTTAGCATTGTTGAGGTCGCCATCCTTTCTCTGGCATGTCTGTTCGACTGACCATCCACTTATCTTGGGGGAAAGCTCATCCTTTACCTATTCATGGAGACTCCTTCTCTTTATAAGCCTCCTCCATTGCCCATGAGCAGCTAGTTTTTAGTTAGATAGTTTGGAACATATAGACTTTGATTGAGGAATTCTTAGTGCATTTTAGTGCTGCTCTTTGTAGGCATTTGGTGTGTTGTGTGAGGATTGCTTTGAGCTTGAGGAAGGTCATGAGCTTGTTGCCTTGTATGTGAGAGAGAGACCTTTTTGACTTGGGAGATTTGCTCCAAAGGTGAATGCTTGAAAGATATGCTGGCTGGACCCTCTAGGGAAGGACTCAGCGTCAGGACATCGGTTGTACCTTACTCTACTTTTGTTAATAAAGATAGATGACTACTCTTATGGTTCCATTTACATTTTTTCAATGATTGATTAATGCAAATTGTATCTTTCCTGACCGATACATAGTTGTTGTTAGTAGATTTTATGCTCTTGTTTGCTCTCTTTCATTTGTGCAGGTGTTCGTCCGCGAGGATAGCAGAGAATTGTGATCGGCTGTAGCAAAGGAGCGAGAGGAATATCTCTTCGACAAACAAGCGTTGGAATCCAAGTAGGTTATTCTCACCCACTTGTTAATTACAACTAGGAACCTGCGGTGTAGCATTGTTCGATTGTTGCTAGACCCCTGTTGGGCTAGTAGGGATTGCCTCTATCCGTAGAGGGGATTTACCTATACAACAATTTGGCGACTCCACTGGGGAGCTGGCCTGTCTTTTGTGTGTCACCTGTGCTTTGATTGTTCCTCCTTTGTTGAAAGTTTGGAGATTGTCTTGCTGTTGACTAGTTTCTGGGCTCGTCCTAGGGACTATCTTAATTGCTTTGAAAACCTGTTGCCTTGGTTTGGAAGTTTTTGTTCAAATTTATTTGCTTTTCAGCCTCAGCGCGTTTTATTTTAAAACAGTTGCGCTGACATCGCGACCCCCCTTCTTTGCTGTCTCTGTCATCGCGCTTTTATATTCATACAATCGCGTTGACCTGCTTTTTCGGGCCAGCGCCCTTTATTCGTGTCCTTTCGCGCTGACAGCGCAAAGTTGCTACAGGCATCTGTCCGTCATCGCTTTGTTGCTATAGGGTCACCCGCGCTGATCCTGTAAAAGACCTTTTTGTTAAAATTAACCTACTGAACCTCTTGGTTTTGACTTTCTCCTGCTTTTGCTACTTGGTTTTTGGCTTGATAGCTTTGTTTGAACCGTGGCTTGATTGCTTGCGAGTCCTCGTTCTACGAGTACTCGTTTATTACTTGTTTTCGGTTTGTGCAAAGCCCTTCTTTTGCTCTTATTGCTTGGTTTATGTCTTGTCTTGACTTTTAGCAATTGCTGAAGTGTCTCAGGCCGTCGTTTGTCTGGTTGTGGACTCTCATCCTTCGGGTGTTTGCTTATCTTCATTTGATTTCACATTCAAACCCTAGGGCATCTAGTGGTCGTGTGTGTCTAGCCTCCCGTCCCGGATTTGGTGTTCTTAAGTTGGCCAGCCAACCTCGTTTTGTTTGCACTTTTGTTTTGGTGATTGTTGGAAGTGTGATTGATTGTGTTCCAAGCGGTTTTTGCTTTCCTCCTTTGAATTCCTCACTGTCTTTTCGAGCTTAGATTACAATAGCTCGCATACCCTTGTTTTCCTTCGATTTGGAGAACTTGGTTTTAGTGGCTTGGGATTGTCTTGTGTGTGCATTGAGTGATTTAGTTTTCACTTAGCATAGCTGTCTCTCTAATTCATTTGGAAAAGAACTTTTATGTCATTGAAAAAGTAGAGCAAACTAGTATCTTTTGCATTGATAGTTGAAAAGGAAAAGAGCATCTCGTTGTCTTGTATTTTCAAAGAAAAGTTTCATTTCCTTGCTATTAGTTGCATTAGGTTGCGTGCTTGCTTGAATTCGTTTTGTTTGTTTGAAAAATCCTTAACTCTTGTTAACTAGAATTCATCGAACAAAATGATAATCTTTGGCATGTAGTTGCATTTAGGTGCTTGGAGAGATCATACGGTAGGACCTCAAACTCAAACCTAATTCAAAGATCAACTGTAAAATTAACCAAATTTACCTAAAAACGCATTGGAACTTAACGAAAACATCTAGAGGTCTAGGCTAGAGACGTGTTCCGGCGTCTTTAAACCTGGTATCTTAACGTTGAGTGGTTGGGTGATTCCTCCACGGTGAGACGATAAGTGCTAGTACGGATTGGGCTCCCACGTACCGTCGCGTATATATGGGGAGACTCCATTAGGCTTGCAACCTTTATCCACAGGAACCGAGTCTGCCGCCTTGTAAACCGTAACGCACCGAACACAGCATTCGGGAAGATTGACTGCAGTACGGGAAGTCCTTGGTATCTCGATCGCAAGGTGTATAAGCAGTTTTACGGGTTGCTTGGTAAACCTTTTGCCTAGAACTTCCAGAGTAGTCAGCTTTTGATCCTTTTCAGACTGTCTAACAGAAAAGGTGTAAGTGAGCGTCTTGTCACTTCGTGCTCATTAAAAAATTGAAGGAGACTAGAGTCAGCTTTTCGTCCTTTTCTCGACTATTTAAAGATGAAAAGGTCAAGTCAAGTGTCTTAATAATTTATCTGGCCACAATCACATAACCCGGTTAATTTTGTTCGCGTTAGTCTGCGTAGGAAATGGTTTCGCTAGTCTCCCTAGGATTTTGTGAAGTTTTCACCCTGGCGGAACTACCCATTTCGCCTTCCGAGTGTCCGGTTGTGAGTCAAATTCTCCCTATTGTCCCAAGCATACAACCGATCAGCTCTCGCGCTCCAGGCGACAAGGATTATTAGTTTTATACCAACCCCATTTGGGAACCTTCTCAAAACGGTATCCCTTTTTGGGAATATACTTCTCCTCGGAAACCTTTTCCTTCCGACATGGACAACCCATCACCTACTACTACTGATGAATCCGGCATGCCAGGGGATGAAATCCTTAGCACGATGGAGTCTACACATGTTAGTAGGAACGCTTCTACCGGGGGACTTCCTCTTGGTTATAAAGCCTTGCGCGATTTTATATCATCTCCTTTTCCGACCTCTATTTGGTCACCACCCGTTTTCTCCAATACTGAGCCATCAACTCCACCACCACGTAGTACAACTACTACTTCGGTGACAACTCCTCCGCTTATATCTGTGGCTTCTTCAATGCCTATTTCTAGCCGACCTTCATCCTCTTTATTTGCAGGCTTTGATCCTACATCTAATGCATCACTTGGGGGGCAGTATGATCAGTACCTACCACCCTTTGGTACTAGGGCAGGTCAGTTATCAGTTGGAGAGATTTCGGTCCCGCTATCCATAGATTGGGGTTCCACCTCCTACCATGGTGGTCAAGCGTCGTACGCTCAACCTGAGATACCACACCAGCAAAATCTGCAAGGAAAATCCTCCCAAGGGAATCCTTTTGCTTCTACTTTTTTCACTCCTCATACTCAACCTGCTGGCAACCCAGGTCACCCTTCCATTCCACAAGTTCAACGTAGTCTCCAGCAAGGTTCCCATACTGGACCAACTGGCCAATCATTTGTTGATCCGAACCAACCTAACGTCCAATATACCCAAGTTTCGGGCCAAGCTGCCCAAACAATTGGTCAACCAACTGTCCAATATACCCAGTTTTCTGGACAAACAGGTCATCCTCAAACCCAACCATCTAGTATGGGAGGACAACCCTCTGCTGCATATCAGCAGGGAGGCCAAACTCAGTATCAGCAGGGAGGCTAGACTCAGTATCAACAGGTAGGCCAAACTCAGTATCAACAGGTGGGCCAACCTCAATACCCGCAAGGTTATCTCTTCACTCAAATCGCCCAAGGTTACCCATCTACTGGTGTTGCTTAACCTGGCACCTGGACCAAGGTTGGATCTCAAAATCCATCTGGTTCCCAAATGCAGGCTGGAGGTCAATCTCAAACGTATTACCAAACTCAGCCTGGGCCTCAAACCCAATTTGGGGCCCCACCGCATTACGGTTACCAGCAACCCCAAGGCCAACCTCTGTTTGCTCCTTACCAAAATTACCAACAGCCACATGCTACTCCCGCAGCATCGTTTTGTAACCCATACGTTGGGGGCCAGAACACTAACCCCTATACCCAGCATACTATGGGGGCAAATCCATCAGGGCAAGGTCCTTGGGGGCCACCACCACCCGGTTGGAACCCGGGTGCCCCATCGTTCCAACAACCTCAGATGTCATTCAATCCTCAATTACCATTTTTAGCGACTCTTGAATTACCGGATGTGTCCAAATTGACTAATGACCCTATCCTTCATAATCCTTATTGGCCTCCGGTTCCCACCAAGATTCCTGGGGATTGCCCGAAATTTGATGGCAAAGCCAATGAGGATCCGCAAGCTCATGTCATGACGTATCATCTATGGTGCTCATCCAATTCGTGGCTTGATGATTCGATTCTTCTTCGTCTTTTTCAAAGGACTCTCACCGGCTCCGCTGCTAAATGGTATATTGAGCTAAATCGCGGATCCTTTCAGGATTTCAACTCTATGGCTATGGCATTCCTTACACATTTTCAGTTGCCCATTCGATATGAAACGGGCACGCACCTCCTTACATCCTTATGACAATCAACTGCTACTCACATCTCTGATCATATCCATGAATGGAGACGGCGTAGACGTATGATTAAATTTTCGATTCCCGACCAGCTTCTCACAGATTGGTTCACAACTTCATTCGTGCCTCCTATAGCTCAGGATATCGCAATGGGAGTGTGCGTTACTGAAGAGAAAGCTATTGCACATGCTCAGTACCTTGACTTAGTTTATTCCTAGTCAGGTACTTTATATGATTATTTGCCTGATGCCCCTCAACCTGGAACATCCAAAACCCCGCCAACACCTACAGTTGACGGTATTATCGGGTCTGTGAGTTCATCCTCCAAGAAAAATTCCGCAAACC